>JABASI010002116.1:0-21017 GCA_019776505.1 Tomocerus nigrus
TGGCACTACAACTGGTATTATCATCTTCTGATAAATTAAGATTAGATTCTGAATCCACCACTGAACAACCTGGAAGGCAAAACATCAATTATAAAATTATATTTACCCCTATTAATTCTTAAGTATGCTCAAATTAGATTGGAATTGAACCCAAGTTGGTTTAGTTAATATCACATCTCTAACAACACGTATGATTTCTACTTCAGGAAATTCACAGAAAGTACAAGTTTGTGGAAAAGTGTGTGTCAGCTCATTCGTACAACAGCATCTCAGTAAAGACCATCCATTTACATAGTGAATAATGCTTTCGCTATAGTTTACAACAGGGTGCACTTACAACTGAAAACAAAATCAGTCAACGAAGCAAGGATGTGTCTAATAGCATTCTGCTTAACAGTGCAATATAATATGTAGTTCGTCTGTCATTTCTGCTCACTTAGAATCAATTGAGTTCTTATGTAAGTTGAATAGTTGCAAGGCACAGTGCACACTTGCAGTAGATTACATTGCGTTAGGAAGAGATTTCTTGTCATGATCTCACACGTACATATAATATACCTACTCTGGTATTATAGGTATATAGCTTAATGGAGTAGTGATTCAAGCGATGTAACTTAATGCAAGTACTTATGCACTGCATTTACATGCACACACACACACTCCTATCATATTCTGCATTGTATTCATCCTTACTATACATACTAATGTGTGTTAGGTACAATGCAATTGTTATGGTATTGTAGTGGTAGTTAAATAGCAGACTAGCTAGATTGTAGATGTATAGAAGAACATTAGGAAGAAGACTAAAAAATAAAGGTTGCACTTCTCTATAGATGTACAGATACATTAACTACATAACAGAGGTTCAATGTAATGCATGTATGCACATTTAGCTATAGATATTCTTGTTTGTCTGTCTGTCTGTCTAGTAGTGAAAGATAGAAGATATTCTATGAAGATACAGCGTACACTTACACAGAGAACACAATGCAATGCTCTCTGCTCTTACTTGGCTCACTACTATATACTAAAAAGAAATGTGTGCTGATGATGCTGAGCTTGTCCTACACTACTGCAACAACATAACAGCAAGGAAAATAAAAGTAAGCTAACGATACAGATATACACTGCAGTCTATCTCTAGCTCTAATAATGCAAATGTATACTTAGTACATCTTTTACATAGATTTATAATGTTACGCATAGAATCAATGTGCTTAACTATAATGTAAAGACTATCTATTGCTATAATAGATGAGCACGGAGTGTGTGTGCTGTGCTTCTCTTCTCTACTTCAGTTGTACAATAAATTGTCGGTCGACGGCACGTGCTTACCGAGTTTTTTTTATTAGCTAACTAACTATACTTCCCAACTGCGTATGTATACTTAACCAAATAGTATTACACCTGGCTAAGTACATAGACACATATTATGCGTAATATCTAATGCAAGACTTGTGTACATTATTATACGGTTGAAGTTAATGCATATGCGAACCAGCGCAGCATCAGCTTGCTTGCGATTAGATGGTGTGATGTGATGAGAGTTGTTGCCTTCTAATGGCATGTAATATAGTGGACTCGGAACACACAAGATTGAATCGAACACAGCTAAGATACAAGATACACACTTGCTAATAACTATGTAATGTGTTGTAACAGCAACTAGTATCTCTATCTTATCTTTCCTATCTTCATCTCCACTTCTGTGACTCAAGCTATCAATCTAGAACACGAGACCATATCAAATCATCCTATCATATCATTACAAAAAAAACTCTTATCACCACCTTAAAAAGTTCTACACATACAGAACTTAACCTTGACATTGCAATGATAAGTCATCTACATTTAGTCCAAGAATTTTATTGAGAAAATCTTCAATTTCATCTACTGAATCTTGCAATGTTATTTTAATTTAATCATATAAATGAAAATTACGGCATTTTAAACAAACCTGGAGGTTGTATGTCTTGTCCAGGCGTCCCGGCATTTCTCATAAAATACATTCCGGCTATAGTTGACATAGTGTGATTGTGAACTTGTTATTCATACAGATCGTTTTATCTTATCTGGAGTATTGCAGATAAGCTTGGAATATTCTCATACGTTCGACATATAGGTTGTTAAATCCTGGCTTTCCTTCTCTTCCGACTAATAAACTGACCTAGTACAACGAAAACGAAAGACTCTGTTTGATTGAGTTGACAGTCTAATGTAATTGTTGTCGCTTGGCTGCGTTTCACGCTTCGTTATACGATACACCAAACCAATCTGCAACAAAAAATAAAAGTAAATCCATTAGCACCACTTCTCATTATGTGATAGAGGATTTTTAGTTAGATAAGAGTAGAACTTCCTTTGATCCGAATCATTTTAATCAATCACACAAATAAAAATATCAACATTAACATGAATAGAGATCGGATGGAATCAATCATTACATGTAATAGAAGTTGATAGATTTGATTTATTAAATAAAATAGCATTCTCTAGGTCAAAATATGCGAAAGGGTGAAAATATTTTAGTACCTAGGATCATGCAAGGCACATTTATTATATTATGCAAGGCAAGAGTTAAAATTAATGAATGCATAAATACAGTTGCATGCAAATCAGAAGCAAAGTTATGTGAGTTAAAATAAAATCCAATATATTCAAATGACACTATTGTAGTAAGAAATGCGGGAAGTAGAGTTAAGGTAATGTATTTCCATTGTATTTTAGATCAATAGAAATGGAAATGTTTATAATATGCAAATAAGTTCGATAGGAGTAAGATTGTGTGTGCATATGCTCTACCTTCATACTTTGGAGCTTACAATTGAATGCATACATTCCAGTCATGAAAAATGCATATTTTAATGAGTTTTGTAGAATGAAAGTCAAAAGTATAGAATTGGTAAGCAGAGTTGCTCCTGTTCTATTCCACATAGAGTTATAGTAAGAGTGAGAGAGAGAAAGAGAGAAAAGGGGGGACGGATAATAATCCTAGAGCAGATGAAGGCACGACATTTATGCATATGTTTTTGTTAGATTCTACAAAATTCATAAATCATCAATCACCAGTTCATCTAAGTTATGAAATTATGCAAATACACGGAGTTACATTAAAGTTTTTCAAGAATAGAACAGGGAAAAAGCGGTGGGTTATTATTATTTGAGTGACATAGACAGGAAAACTTTAAAATGCAAGCTAAAGGATTGATTTAAAAGCTCTTAAAGGATGGACGGATTTGGAGTTGACTATTTGTATGTATATATACATATGTAAATATGTCTTTGAGTTATGTAATATTTCGCTATATTAAGATTTGGGTTTCGTGTGAGTGTGTGTGTGTGTGTAGAGTGAGTAGAATTTCCTTCGTAAACGTCCACATGTGAAAGAATGAGCGGATATGGCAAACAAAACGAAATAAATAAAACAGGGAAATGCGTCTAAGTCGAAAGAGTTGAGTTAACGATAAACTGACGTAAGTTACGGAGCTAAAGCCAATGTAAAGTAGGGCATGGCTTAACTTGCACGGATATGCATGCAGGAGACTAACAGGAAAACAGAGAGAAGAGCCCTTGCTTTTATTACCTATAATTTTACTACGTAGTATTTTATCCTCACAGTTTTTATGATATCTGTATATTGAGATGAGAAGAAGAGAGGTAAGGACTATATGTACACACATCTACTTCACTTTTGTGTTTTCATTTGATATTTTATTCATTGATGGCTGTTTTCCCGGTCTCTGCTGCCTGCTCTGTACTTTACTGTGAGCTAGAGAGAGGCCACAGTGTAGAAGAGACAAACAAATGAAATGAAATGCATCGAGGGGAGAGAGTTTTTTGTTGAAAAGTCCATATGGGATACAATATGCAAAGAACCAATGACTAAAAACTAGCGTCTAACAAGTACCGACTCCTGATAATCTAATGTATGTAATATCTTATTATATTATTTTACGTATTCCTATTTTACATATATTGCCTGTGAGGTATATTTAGAAGTAGCTAGCTAGCATGCTCTCTTTTCCCTTTACTTTGCCTCTCCTTTGCTCCACAGCCGTTTTATTTCTGTTCAAGGTACTTATACACGCAAAAAGAGACGGTCAGACAGACAGATGAATCATTTGCATAAGCATGAAAGGGGTGAAAAATCATTCATCATCCATTTTTGTAAAAGAGATTGGGTTTTTCAGCTTAAAATGGTTTAAATTAATGTAGCTTTCCTCTGTTCTCCACTAGAATCTGAACAGACGCTCATAAACTTGCCTTTCTAACTAGATTTGAATAAATACCCATTTATATATTAAATTCACTTCCATAATGTATACACATACACTCTTGTGTATATATAAGGCTTTAGTTTTACACTTATCCGTATGTAAATATATATTTTCTAAATGTAACTCTTGGCAGAGTGATATAAGTTGTAATAATAGTCAATGTAAGAACCTCTACTAATATATTTAACCATATGTACATATAAAATATAAGTCTTTTTCAACTGTAGTGTGTTCTATAGAAATGGATAGAAAGAAAAGAGCGTCGTGTGCAGTAATAAAGCTAACGATGATGATGATGTATTTAAATGGTAGTGTTGGTGTTGCGCAGTATTTTATAGATGTTTTATAGGTGGAGGAGAGCGGCTGCCTTTATGCTCTGCACTAATGTGCATATGCATTCATTTAGAATTTATGCAAACTGGAAAGAATAAATTGGCTGGGGTGATTTATCAAAATTGAATGTGATTAATTACTAGTTTGTTAAGTTAAACAAAGGGCATAGCGAATAATTTCTTGTGTTTCTCTACACAGAAAGATATTATAGCCCAGCACGCACCAACAAACTACGTACGTACACACGTCCACACATATGCACAGAGTAGTTATGTTATGTGCGAGTGTGGAATGGATATAATTATTAAGCTACAATAGACTGCTACACTACTTATTACCGGTTAGATAAAACTACTGTTGTTTGTAAGAAGGATAGACTAATTGTCCCGAAAGCCAACTTTTCTCATCTGAGCAGAGGAACAAATTAAATCTGAGTCTAACAATAAATGTTGGGAAGGCGGTCCTCCCACCCACCACAGTTGTTAATTGATATTTCCTAATGTAACTAGATAATACGAACAAATTTTCGAGATTAGGGGCACTACTGAGATTTGTAATTGGGAATGGGTTGATATGAACTGTAGAGATAAGAAGGTGATATACATGCATTATGTCAATACGTAAGTAACAACATGTTATAAAGTATAAACTGGTTGGGGCTGCGGGCCTGGCCCTTGTTTGTAAACTAGTGCTAATACATATCCTTTGCTCAGAATGGCCCTCCTCCATGAGAAATAATAAAAAGAGAGCATATAATATAGCACCCTTTAACATGGAGCATGAGTAAAGCAGAGCAGGAAAGAAAAAGAGTATAATTAACGTGAGAGACTTGTGTCATAAACACTTCTGAATTTTGGCTACAGCTATAAAGTAGTAGTAATAAGTGAAAAAGGAAAATAGTTTAGTTTCTAATGCAGCAACACATGAATTTTAAAGAGAGGTGAATAAAGAATACTCGAGATTTCTCTCAATATACATATGGTATGTATGTATGTATGTGTAACGTGCTGTTATAAGTACTCGTATATTTATGATATTGAATTGCATTAGATTGAATTGCAGGTGGTAATGCATTGTGGGATGTTATTGTTGATATATTATGTTATATTGCAAGGTAGGTTTGGTTAGTTTGGATTTTAGAGTTTTCCAAGTGGAATAAGGAGAAGAATTTACATATAGGTGAGTTAAGTACCGAGATAAGACGGGGAAAAGTAGTAATTTGAAATATTTATGCGCATTTGTAGTATTGTTTCAGCTCAGATCAGACATTTACTTTTCTAGAGTTTCCCCTCGTTAAACAATACAAAGTTGCTAGCTCAAATGTATAGTCTTAAAATCCAGAAATGTCAAGTTAACAGCGATAGAAATGCAAAAGAATCGTTTCTCGAACGTGAAACCTCGCGTGGCAATAAATATTGACTAGGAACCTGTTAGTTAGTGCTGTATGTAACTTGGTGTGAATTTAATCCTTCCCTGCAACAATAACAATAAGCCAGTCAACTCACCTATTGCTCTCTGCTCTGCGTTCTAAAGGCAGATAGCTAATAATGTGTTTCAAATGGAGAAGAGTTTTACGTCCGAGGAAAAATGCTCTGCTACGAACACGTAGAGAGCCATGGGACCTCTTGCCGACTTTTCAAACTTAAAAATCTCTTGAACAATCTCAATCTCACCTAATAGTCATACAATTATTATTGCTTTTTCACACACAGATATTACAGAGTATAAACAAAAGCTGGAAATCTGTGAGCAACTAATGAAATGAATGGTGGCAAACAATATGGTCGAGATGTGGAGAGCTAAAAGGAAAATAGAAATACATTATTTCAAGAGAGAACAACCCACCTAACATAACCATAACGAAACCAATACGGAGGAATCAACCACCCAAAGAAATATGCAAACAACCACATTCATGTAAGTGAGTAATAAGAGTTCTGACTGTTGAAAATTTGCGTTTAAAACACGTTTCTGCTCACATTGCAAATCAAATCTTGCTTTGTATGGCTTTTCTGTGACATGCTACGGTGAGCTGATTGCCAACGAAATGAGTTGACTTGACTTGAATTTCTTAGACTAACTTAAGTGCATATGGTGACAACCAAGAAAGACGGCCCAGACGTTCTTACACAAAGACTTGAAAATAAATACACTCCTTGGCTCAAATGTAGCGAAAGAGATTCTTCTTGCTTGAAAAACTTATGGCATGGCACATGCACTCATTATTACGTATGTCTATAGATCTAATATAATGTAAGTTAAGTGCAGAGCGATGAGTAATTGCACATTAAACATAAATCTTAAAAAATAAGCACTGTTTAGCATTTTAAAGAGTTCACTTCTCCTCTCATAACTTCTATTGGCTCAGCAAGAAATTTACTTTGCAAATTCAATTCATTTTCCTACTAATACTTATATTTTACTTATTGTTAAATGTACATCTGACATGACATCTCTTCTTTTCCTGACATTCTATATTTTACATGACTCGACTCACAAAATGAAATTGTAACAGAGTTCTGCACTAACAGAATTAATTGTAATTCCTTGTTAATGCACTTCGAACATGTTGAAATGCAATAAGACACGTAAATGTGTTATTTTGCACATTAGTAGAAAATTAATCAATGCAAATTCTGAATAGAGAGAATAGCGCTCTTTGTTATACATACTTTTGCCCAACTATTCATAACAAATTAACGTGTTTTCATTCTACGTAAGGAGCAAAGTTCATTTATCTACATTGAAATTTCATGTATTGAGTTTGAGTAGCATGGTAATTATATTGTTGCAAATGTGATGTTTAACCGCAATTTCTCCTTGGTATAGATTACACGAGGAGAGATAATTGCTACCAATTATTTCTGCCACAATGACTTTCTCAGTGAAGAGGATGTTTGAAAAATAGGGTTAAGAAGACGCGAGTTTCAACGATTTACATTGTAATCAATCAGAATAAAATGCAATAAACGTTTGTTGCTACATAATAAGACTCATTTAAAAATAAAATACTATTCCTGCCCAGTTTACCAAGAAAACTTTCCTATCACATCACAAAGAAAAACAAATTTCACAGTCGGATTGAAATATGTAAGGGAAGCACAAAGGAAAAGCTAGCGAAGAGAAAAAAGATGATAAAACGTCCGGATGTGGAATATTTTCTTGCTTCAAAAAGGATACGTTAGAATTAGGTATATCAGCTCTCTGGCTGGACTCTAACGAAATAAAACCCTCTTCAAGTCTAGACAAATCAAGCAAAGCTGACAATGAGCAGAATTAGCTAATAATATATATAAAGTAAGAAAAAGTTGTTAGATACGGGACGAGCAAGAATATACTTACTTACTATGACAGTGTTAATCAAACTACAAACATTCTAATGTCGTTGACAAGACATGAAAAAATATCAACGAACGAAAGAAATAATGTCGATGCTGGTACCTATACCCAGAAAAGGAAATTCCAAGCAGACTCAATCTTTTTCACCATTCTTACACACTTCATCCTTTTACTAAGATTTTATTCTTTTCTTAAATCGGATTTCTTAGAATTAGGCAAGAAGACTCACTATATACAGCACAAGAAACCTCAATGACTAACTTGAATTATTGTGAAGTGCTAAACGTTAGATATATTTTATATGCAGGGAATGCATCCTCCATTTCATCCTAGCTATGTATTTTTATTATGGCAGAGAGCAAGTCAAGCCACACAACGACACAACTCATCAGTTTTCGGCTTGAGCCCTTGACTTGGCTTTTTAGTCAACAGCTTTGTTTGCATTATTCTCTAGTGTGATGCAATGCCTTGAAATGCGATGGCATTGCGTCCCATTCCCTTCCATACTCAACTAATTGTCTATCTCTAACTGTTCTGTTCTTTGATGTTTGCTTCCATACTTTAATATAGCATATATAGAGGAAAATCTAATTTTGCAGCTCAACTATCACATCACACTTGAATAATAATCATCATATAAATCTTTTCCCAGCCACTAAATGCACACACAACTATGCATCATCTACACTTGCATTTATGCATACTATTACGTTAATAGTACATGATACAAAACTCGAGATATGAATTTCCTTTATATACCTATGCAAATATATATTATTATATGAGTACTATCTATATACATTTCTTTATTATAAACACCGGCTACCTATCAATTAAAGACGACATCCACTATGTTGTAAATGCTATACGGCAGTTTTAACACTAGGTACACTGCTACGAAGGATTACCTTGCCTTGCTAGTTTGGTCACATATTTAACTTATAATATACACTGCACATAGTTAGAAATATATTATATGGACACGTCTATTTTCCTGACACACAATACATTATCCTTTTATAACGTAAACTACACAGCGCTTACTACCTAAAGGTAACTAAAAACTTTTAAGTACTCTTAATTCATGTTTTATGCAATGAACCAAATCAAAGGAGACGGCAAAAGGAACAAATAACTCTGTGGATTTGAGGGAAGGTTAAAAAAGAATCTACCTAGAAGAACTATCAACATCGCATTTCATGACTAAGATAGAAAAATATTCCTTAAGCTTCACGCCCATCAATTTCTCCTTGAATTTACTTATTATTTTAGTCTTACAATTCTATAGATGATGGTGGAAGAGGAAAAGCTCTTTTGAATCAAACGCTACACTACATTGACTTAGTGTAATCAGCAGCTACTATTTCAAGCGGGTATCATCAGTTCCATGATAACTTATTAGTAGGAGATATTTTCAACAACTCTTTGAAGTTGTATTTACGTATAATGGTAGCTAAAAGGATAGTTTTACTTATATGAAAGTAACTCTTTTCAATTCGTCAAAAGACATGAAATGAGACAAAATGAATTGAAATGGAATGAAAAAAATCATTTCTAATCAAGAGTCTTTTATAATGCGTTCCAGGGATAAACTCCTATGAGGCTTTAGGACATGCAGCAGGACAGAACATAGAAAAGAGTCTCATTCTCATCTAATAGTGTAGCCACTCCATTGCTTATGGCAATAATGTGATGCAAAGTAAAACGGAGCAAAAAATCTCTTCTATTATGCATTGTATTATTTATACCCTTGATTTCTGTAATGGAGAATCTGTAAAAGTATGATACTTTTATAGTTGATGAACAGACAGACACCAAGCATAGCATATGCTAACCATCCGACTTGTTCTCCAGCATATAGAACGAAACAGACAAAAGTTGACTGGAAGTAAAATATTATTATTATTTGTTATTAGGTAGGTACATGCATTCGTAAGTTAGGCGTATCTATCTTTGTATACATTATTATTCGTAAATGTGTTGTAAAATGTATGACTGATTGTCAGAATACAACAATAATTAACTATAAGTCTACCTGGTTTCACTTTGGATCTATTCAATTTTATTATAGATATTAATAATGAACTAGAGAGGACTGGTAGAGGATACCTGTGGTGATACGCTGTGCTGGAGATTCGTCGGCTCTTATATTATCATTGTCTCATCTGCAACACTTTACAGAGAAAATGTATTCTGTATTCTGTCTGGCATTACAGAATTTTGTATTAATATTAGATATCTACTTAGGCTAAACTTATGATTTCCTCATCTGTCACTCTTTAAGCACTTTTTCAATGTTTCACTGTAATACATCTCTGTTTTTTCCCATTTTCCTCTCAATAAGGAGAGTCTGCACTACGCATCTATATGCTTTTACTACGCTGCACAAATGCATTGTTCTCTTTTCTTTGGCTTTAGCAGACAATATTGCTATATAACGTTACTTATGTAATGAATGATTATGCTTTATGCTTGTCTGAAACGTTTGCTGTACTTACAAACAAGAGGATGACTTGTGTTGTCTTCTAAGAAGCACAAGTTTTATGGTATATTTTTAGTTTTCAAAAAACTTGCCATCTTCAATCTTCATCTTACACCTTCCATCAAGGAAACCTCAAAAAATCAACTTGTCATTGATGAATTGTCTTTTGTTTCTTTTTTCATTGAAAATTCTCTTTTCTTGTCTTGCCTGACATAGACTTCGTGTCACTTGACTTGATTCTGTTTTTGAAAAGAAGAGATACCTACTTACTAGCAACTTACACAAAGGTGGACTTGGCATTGAGTCAATTTTTGAAGGAAAATCAAGAAAAAGCACACTTTCAGTAAAGAACGACAAGATAAAACGCACGCACTTTTCCTTTGAATACAAAATACCTACGGAACAATAGAGCACAAAGAAAATTTTACAAGCGCAGCTGCGAAATACAATTAACAATGTATTGTTCTGGTATGAATAGAAATATTTTCATTCGATTGAATAATTTAGGCAAATTAACGACTGTTATTGTCATCATCAGCTGCAAAAAATCAAGAAAATCAACTATCCTATCAAAAAAGAATGTATTTAAATGTATTATGATAGGGATGAAAATCACTGAAAATGAATTGCCAGTTTGCGAATTCTATCTGTGAATTTTTATTACCTGTTTACACATTCTATTTGCTTTTCATCCTTATTGTTTTATTTTGCTTGAACGAAAAGCTCATTTATACGTATAATTATTGAATACACCTAGTTTGAAATAAGTACTGATGTGATAAGGTGTAAAGCAATGAAAACTGTGTGAACAAAGTATTTTACAAGCAATATTTAATATTCATATAAGCAATTTGGATGAAAAGCTTAGAGAAGAAACAAGAAGCTCGTCATCATCGTCGCCATTATCATCAAGTGGATGATCATTATCATTTTCATCATCAACTCCATGGTTCGCATCATCATCTCCTTAAATGGTAATTTTAATTTTATATAAGCATTGTTGCAAAGGGGTACTGGGTAGCAATTGCGTTTGAACATCGAGTCATGTCATAGTTATAAGTGGAGGAACTAATGCTGATAAGTATAACATATCTTCAATGTAACAAGAGTTCGAGTGTGACTCGTAGCAACTTTTCTTGACAGGAATATCAACTGGTTTTCATGATAATGGTAACCTTTTAGACTGGAACATAAGGAGAAGAATTAACAGCCGGAGTAGTTGGTTGCTGGGCTGTGCTATGACCAGCTGCTGTTTACATTAGAATAGCTACTAGAAGAACACAAGTAGCAGGGCATAAATTTATGAATATCACAATATTTAAATATAAGTTCTTACCTAGTTAAATAGTTGGAGTGTGAGTGTGTTAAAATGGCTTGTCTATATGTTTGTAACTAATTTAGAAGGTTGGTTCTCGAGTTTTAGCCTAACTATTTTAAACAATGGGGATAAGAGAGAAACTTGGGCAAGTAAAATGTGTATTCGAAATTAAAAATGATTAGGAAGTCGTAATAATTTCCTTTTTAAGAGAGTTTGTTTGAAGGAGAGCAAAAAATTCGGCGCATGTGTTTGCCGATTGAGTGACGAGAGTTTATTGAAGCCAAGTGAAGTCTCGAGAAGATAGAAAAACAGTTTCTCGTTTGTTTCCATTCCTTTCCACAACAAAGCAAAGTAACGCCGGCTTGATTTAGTTTGGCTTGACTCGATTCATCGCGGAATTGAAATGTTAATGTTAACATTCCCTCTTTGTATTTCTAGTGGCCTGCTCTCGTCTGGTTCTGTTCTAATGTTATGTGACGTGCTAAAGTCGTTGTGTTGTTAGAATACTAAAGAACACATAATATACCATAACGTAAATTGAAGTGGATTTTTTAACTTGACTTTTACTTTTATTACAGGGTGAGTGCAGTATATTATCAGCCCGACTGTTTCTATGCATTATCTACGAATCTGTATTGTTTTACTCACAAACTACATTTTCGTTTGTATGTTTAACAGTTTGAAGTCCAAGTCAATTGAGTTGGATTGACAAGGTATCTCCATGTAACACTATGTACTGGAAGGAGTCAGTCACTTTATAAAATATAGCAATGATAGAAGAATATGTATATCTGTGAATGTGCATGCAGATGTGAACGAATAATGTTTTACTATAATGAGACTAGAAGTGAAGAGAGATGAACTGGCCAAAAAAGGAAATGCCAAATTATTCCTGCAATTTTCCTTTCCATTGTTATTCGCATCAGTTCAGTTGAATTCAATTCAAAAGAGTTCAGTTGAGAGATTTTAGCGAATGGATGGAAGGAAGCGTATTTATGCAGATTGGAGGGTGATGGTGAAAAGCTGGAAGAAAAATTAACAGAGAGCCAATATAAATACCTATAGTGGGATGATATGTATAATATGTTTCTCTTTTCATAGCTAATACCTTTATAGTGTTGCACTTTAATCTCATCTCTCTCCTCCGCCATGCATTGCTTGCCTTCTCGTTGAATTCAGTTGGAACATTGCACCATGTTCTCTTGAGAGGAAGAACATTTCAGAAAACTAATTTTACTTGCATTAGCCAAATAAATTGCTTCTTTCCACTGAGCCAGAGACTAAAATGTTATGCACTATCTTAGGTAAGACTAGTATATTAAATTAGGTAGATAAGTTTTCCTCTATTAAATACGACGAGTCGTCGTATGTATGGCATTGCAATGAGTGCGAGCTAAGACTGTGAAAAAACTTGATTGAGATTCTTGAAGGGCTAAATTTAACTGATGTGTGTAGGTAAGTAAAATAAATGTTCAAATGACTAATTTCCACAGAGCTGCCTGACAGTTCATTTCGAAATGAACATTTAATTTCATTACCGCAGCTGTGTTCCCTTTGGCTCGATTTTCCTACAGAAACATTACCATCCACTTGATTACATACTTTAGACTAATAGAAAATATATACGGGGACGGAACATAATAAAATAGCTACAGCCCTATGCTATGTTTCTACTATCTGTATATACTATGATATCTTTACATATAATACAGGCGATATATAGTAGTAAAATAATCACGTCGGAAGTTGAATGGATTCTTATGGTGAAATGAGATCTGACATTTCCCCGTATACTATTCTACATAAGTGTGCCTTATGCATTCGTAAACGTAACGTAACGCAAGAGGAGATGAAAAGCGTCGAAAAAATCTGTCTGTCTTGTTGCTGAGCAAATCAAGGAACTCCACCGTGGAGGAGAAGACAACAGAATGAAATGAATGAAAAACTGAAGGTTCTGGTTGTGAAAAGCTGCGAGTGATCCGAGATGCCCGAATTCTTTGTTATTTTGCTTGAGTTAAGAATTTTTTGCATGTAGTGTGAGTCGCTTTTACAAACAAGTCTCAGGATTTGTGTTCCTACATAGTTACGTAGATAGAAGAAGCAATATATTTTCTTCTTTCACTTTCTTAAGAAGAAGAAGGAGTCTGAGCGAGAATTTTTACATTACATTATACATCACATTATTTAACTTTACTCACATTGTATTAGGGAAGGAAAAAAAGTTTAACCCAAAAAACAACCGGAAACCGGCACACATCATTAAGTCGACATTAAGGAAAGAACATCACATTAGAGTAAGTGTAGTCGTAGTAGTTGGTGGTTTAGCTCCACTTTCTACTAAAAAACACCACATTTATGTGTGCAAGACTTTTAAATGTAATGCTAATCTTTAAGTTACGCTTTACTACAGCACGGTATGGTAAGAATCGTACAGCATGGCAGGAGAAAAGCATGCTGAAAGACATTTTCGGTTTTTGGCACAATTTTCGCAATTTTAACGAGAAATTTTCACATTTCTTTCCCTGCTTTGAGAAGAGAGCATTAGTGAGAGAGTGTGGCGCACTTTTACACACAAAGTACCTTACATTTACATACTTATACCTACAAAGTCTATTTCTTTATAACTGGATGTGGCTATACGTATACATTGGTCGTAAAATGAGTTTATAGTCATAGTATGCATACCAACAATAACTAAAACAGCGTAAAGTGGAAATACTAAAACGATCTTGCCATCTCCTCGTATTTCTTGTTCATTGCGTGACTCGGAAATTTAAATACACACGAGTGCTTGACTGAGTTAATTTTGCAGAAGCCGTTTTGGCATTTTTCATTGCTTTCTTGGATACACTAACAAATAACATTCATTTCCTTCACATTCAACATTCTACTTAGTTAGTTACTTACACTTAAGAGTGTTTTACAGACACACTTGACTTAATGTAACTTAACGTAAGTTGACTTGATTCAAATGTTTTTCATTTTCATTGCCTCCATTTCAACCGTAGCTATTTACCGTGCTCTTTCTCTCTCTCACTACTACATACATAACCACTACACGTTCTTGAAGATATTTGTAAGATACTGCAAATTTTAAGGTGGGCTTCGGTCTGCTGGTAGTTTAGCTTGGCTTGAGTTGAGCAAACGCTAGATTTGTAGGAAATCCTGTAACTCATTTCTCAACTTCTGGAGTTAGCGGCTCAGATTATACATGAAGAATTTGTAAATTAAGTGAATGATGCTAGGTAGTCGTCGTACTACATAAGTACATATCATTATAAGTGAATAACTAATTCCCCATCCTATCAAATCCTAAATGGTTTGCTAGAAACAGAGACCGACAGTCTAAACAAGTCTCGACTTACCTACCTCTCTATATGTGGAACATTAGATGTCGACAAACGTTACACATACTAAACTGTTCAGATTAGATCCTTGCTTGCCTACATAAAATAACAAGTTAAAGGAGGAATCACCGCCAACAAGATATATCTTCCTTTGATAGCCAACCCATAGCAAAAGGAAACTATTATAGGAACGTACTCTTCATCCATATACATATAGAAGGGTTTGTGGAAGAGCAAAAGGAGCGTGTGTGTGTTCGTATTTATAAAAAAATCCGAACATCGCATCCCTCTCTCTTCTCTTTACATTAGCATCACATTGACACAGAACGACATGCATTACATACTATCTATGTAGTAAAAGCATGCAGAATACTCCAACACACTACATAAATGCAATCAACACACCCATATAGTAAATATCAACGTATATATCAAAGATATCCCTATCAGTTACTGTTTTCTTTAGTAAATCTTGGATGGTAGTTCATTTGGACTCCTTCTTTGCCTCTCTCTCTAGTACCTTAGTCTAAGTTTTCTAGCTCTACTGGTATTTGTGTATAAATACATGCACACACACACACACACACTTGATAGACAAACAAACACGGAGTACAAGGTAGCTACATGTGACAAGACGAGACTGAATTACACCACAAGTGCAAACATGCAATAAGGTTGAGAGTTAAGGCAAAGAAAACCACACAACTCACACAAGTCGACTCATTAAATCCAGACAAAGAATTGACTCTCCGTGAAAACTTCAGTCACCGGAAAACGGCTCCTCCGAATGCCACTTACTCAGATAGATTCACTTGGATTTCATGCTTTTGCACCTCTACTCTGTCGCTCTTTTTTTCCTTTCATTTCCTCTCTGTCTCCCTCACATCACATCACACTAAATTACTTCGAGAAGGCAATGAATGATGTATTTACTCACTCTATACGCTCTTTTCATTTCTAAGCACGGCCTTTAAAATAGGCTGTGAATTGGTTTGTAAGTGCGATATCAAATCACGCTTAGGAAATTCATGCCTCTAACTTTTCAAATGCATTTTCTACCTTCATATTTGTACACACAAATTCTGACGTATATTCATTCGGACAGAAATATGTCATTTTGTATCATGTAGCTTGTAAATCATATTAAGCTTGCGTTGCATGAAGGGGAAAGAACACTCAACACCGTTCTACGAAGAACAGTCCTAATGTACTCACTCTGGATTATTTCTGATGTGATGTGAAAGCAAACGAGTATGAATTTGATGTGCCATCCTGTATCTATCTATGCGTGTAATATAATTCATATTCATCTCCCTTCACCGAATGGAACACCCTCTTTAGCAATTTACATGTGCTATTAACGCTCATATCTGTTACCACTGTGGATACAGATGCTCTAATGTATTTCATGTGATATTTAATAACTAGTTCCCTACTTTGCAACACAAATAATAATAATATGGCTTTGCTACTGTGCTTGTGAATTTATTCACTTTTAATATTATTTTTGAAAAATTATCCACTTCGATATCAACTCAAAATTATTCTGTTACGATTTTTTTCTCTAATGTCTTTGGATATCAGATACTTTTAGCTTAACTTCATTAAATAATAATCTTTCAAAAAAAAACTGTTGGTGGTAGGGAATTAGAAGGATAACTCTTATTATTAACTTGTTGTTGTTGAATAATGGGAATTATTTAGAATTGAAAAGAAACCGAAGGATAGTATCACCTAATAAAACGTGTGTATTGTATTCTAATTACTCAAGACATAATTACTTATTCATGGAAAGGAACGTTTAAGGTATATGCTTTGCGTATGTTTGTATGTAATAGATTATGAAGAAATATGGATAATGGTATTATCTACATTGTAAATTGTGATAAAAGTTTAGCTGAGCAAAACCTTGTTCACAGCTAAATAGGTGCTATTAACGTGTGAAGTGAAGAATCGTGAATTTCCATAATGGAGCAACTTTTATTATTGGGTATTGTCATGTTCTTGAAAATAAAGGGAGGAAATCTATTCCAATACTTCCTACTGTATTTCATTGAGCATAATAAATAAGCAGTAGCACGTAATATTATTTGTGCAAGTATTGAATATTTGTATAGAGAGTTTGAGTTGATTGTGCGTGGGTAGGACCTGGCATGGACTAAAACACTTGGTTGGTCTTGATGACGTACTCGTCGTCACAATATTCCCACCATCATTCACGTTCTATTGGTTATAGCTGTGTCATGTCATTAAGCACACAATTCTCACATCCCTATCCATCCTATTTCTCAATTCTTCTTACAATCATCCTCAATATCTTTTCTCATATGTGAATTTCTGCAAATAGACATGGGATATATTCCAAATCCTCTGAATATGTAAACTGTATGTTTCATATATTAATATATTCTGTAAATAGTGGATAGGTAATATAGTAAGAAGGTAAGGTAAGTGCTTATGTAAGAAATATGAGTTTACATTACGTAAATTCATATACTTCATCATCATTGTTAGTTGCTTCGTCATATGAGAATGGAATTTCTGTTTAGCTACGTATTTCTACTTGTTATTTTGAACAGGATGCTCAAGTCAACTCTTTGCATATTTCTCTCTTCATCCTCATTAGTCTAAGGTTTAATTATGCAAGAAAATATTTATAGTTCTTTGTATTTTATATTCCTAGTAAATGCACAGTCATACTGTTCAGAATTGAGAAAAATTACTCTAGCCAGTGTAATTTATGAACTCTATTCACTACGCAGCATTTATTATCTCCATTCTTACATGAGTAAACTTAGTTCAATTAGAGAACCTGTGAATAACTAAAGTTTTGTAAAGTAGAAATAAATGTAAAATCCTTGTGTCATGTCATATTGCTATCAGACATCGCATAATTCTCCACTTTTATCCATGTCCTATGACTTTTTTTCTATGAGTGTAACACGAAAACGCACTACCTGCTGCAAAATGCGTATACCTACCAGATGCACTATAATATGCATTCTGTCGTGATAATATAAGGATCATCAGAGTGAAACGGTACCAATCATTTTACAATTTATTAGCAAACAGTTTGAAGTCTGCACTGAATTGTGCGCACAGAGTGTGTGTGTTTGATGTCTTATCTTAATGTTCCATGATCCTGAGAAATCGTCTGGAAGAAAAACAATTTTCACACTCAAAACTACCTCACACAATTCATAGTCTGCTTATATATAGAGTGACGTATCTGATGCAGAGGAAAACTACCTAAATCTAACAGTGCCAACATACGGACTTAAAATATACACATTCATAATAGAATCCGCTTAAGTTATCAAAGCTTAGTTAGTATATCTACAGACGTAAACGTAAGAACTCGTTAAATGCAAAGGTTTTGCGGTAATTAACAACTGGACTAGTTCTCTTATCTTTATTGCCATCTTGTTTACTTTTGTCGTTTTCTCAATGCGTAAACACTTAATATAAAGGGCAATGGAGCTGATTTAACTTCAATTCGTAGCCACTATATCCACTTTTACACAGATATGTAGCATGATACATTTATAACCACAGGAATCCTACTTAATTATTACACCTAAGAAGATAGTTCCTTCTTACTATTCTTACCCTTCACATCATAATTGTTCGTAAAAATTGTCAGGCGATTCAAGAGCAACATTTATTACATCAAAGAAGAAGACAAGTTTGCTAACTTGTCCCAAGCTCTTAAAGAATACTTGCAATTAGCCCAACCATGTATATATATATTCCATATGTTATACATAAATTGTAGACATACTAGCTACAAGAGTTTATTATATGACACATATATCTCACAACAGCCATTGCTAAGTACATCATTTTTAACAACATTCGTCCTTCAGTTTATCTGACCTAGGAATTAGCGTCGTTTCAAACCAGAACACAACAAGTCCTTTCTTTACTTGAGTCTTAGTTCGTGTTTAATATTTTGCTAGTAGTCCAAGAGATATAGACACGAGATATGGCGAAACATTTTTTAATTCAGCTGTGACAACATGACATAAACGAACAAACTTTTGCATATCTCTCTAATAATCATGTTTAGATGGGATTTTCCTCAAACTATATTATGCAGCCACAATAAGGTAAAACGATTGAATCCAAGTTGACTAATAAAAATAGGGTCACATAATCACTAAAAAACTCAGACAGACACTATATTTTTTATTGTTCCCTTCAATTTTCCACGCTGCCAGTCCAAAAGTTTAATTTCCTGTTTTCAGGAATATCAAATGCGTCATTAGTTAAGCCATGCCATTATAATATTATACTTTGTTGCTGACAATGAGAGCCAGTTAAATATCTACCTACGTAATATTAGCTACGTATGGTATAAAACAAAACTAAATCAGAATTGAGTAGAACATAGAGTACATAGTTGTGTTTTAAATTAAGGGAAGAAGGTAAAAAACTATCTCTGTGCGTATTACCGCCATCAGGCCTACATACTTTTGTTGTTACTTTTATTCTCCATCTATTTTATGCATTATACACAACGACGGCAGTCCACAAGAGAAGACAATAAAATTCTCAATTAAGTAGGGAAACATCTGTTGAGGGAAACGTTGTTGGAGTTTCCAGTTGCTCTCTCGAATGGATAACTTTACTTTCCTATCTCTCTCTCAACATTCTACTTAGATATTACAGCACTTAAAAACACAGTGCTTTCTGTAGTCAGGTATTTGCTTGCTAGAATTACAATGTTATGCCACGGTTGGGATTCACTGTCGAATTATTATTAACCCAGCATATGAGTGATATGAGGTACAGACAGACATATGATCCTCTTTATCTCCCTCTAAAATACATACTTAACTTTAAACATTAATTCTCATTTTTATCCTTTGCTCTCCGCTATTTTCCATGTGTAATTTCAAACTCATTAAAACTACTATGTACTTACATTCAATCCAAGCCTAACTACTAACGGTTAGACCCTAGTTTTCCTTTTATTCACACATCCATTACAACTTCTAATAATATACAAACGCAGAGAGCTCAATGCTACGCTTTTGTTCTCTTCACAAATTAGCTATAGATGTAAATATACAATACTTTTTCAATAAATTACGTGACTGAAGTTATGGGAATTGATATTCTTAGAACATATCTACTTTAATCAGTACAATTGATCCATTTCTGACACGACAAAATAATCACCCTTTTCAAATATGTATCTATCTTAGCTAATGCCAAGTTTAATTTACCTTGATATATCGTATAGTACTTGGCGTATTGATTTAATTATGCTCTACTCCTGGACATGTACCTCAATTTCAATATTAGTTCAATAATTTCTTATACTCGTTTTTTTTAACTTAATTATTGTTTTATTTTCATGATTGTTTCTGACACAAGTTTCTTTTAATTGTGGGAAACTTTATATAAAACCTAATTGTTTTGTTAACTCGGAAATGTATAATGTGCTTAGTAATAGCATGTAGATGATTGTACTTATTACTGATGAATAATACAGATACCTACACACATCTATGTGAAATAACAATAAAGGTGTAGTTTAATTTTCAAAAATACTTTCTTCGTACGTCTTTGGAATTCATGTTTAGACACATAGAGTAATTGTATTAGGCTATTTCGTGTTGTTTACTCAGCTAGTAAGTTTGTATTAACTGTTTATTACACATAGACTTAATCGCTACAAATGGCAATCGATAGCTAGCTAGTGTTTTAGGGTTAACGTAACAAATTAACCTGAATCCATTAAAGAATACAAATAAAGTGTAGTACGTCGAGAAAAGTTAGAAAAATTAAGATAGCGATAACCACTTAATGTAGGAAGGTAGGTACTGGTATATCTAGTCTGTACAAAACGATATTTATATGTTCAACGTGCGTAGATTAGTAATGGGAATCTCTTAGTTAAGTCTACAAGGGAA
>JABASI010002117.1:0-21009 GCA_019776505.1 Tomocerus nigrus
TTTTTGTACTCTATCCATGTATTTTCCCGAAATTCTCTAAGCACTCCATTTCGTCGTGATTACAATAGTTGGTTTTCACGTTTATTTTTATTTTCAGTATTATAATAATCATGTATCAAGTCTGCTCAATTTGAGAGAAAAATCCTGACAAGGAAGTTTTGAATTTGGGTGGCTCTCCATATCAATTTGTTTCTTGTCTCTTTGAACTCCCTCATTGTTACGTGCTTATATCAAGAGTCAAAACTGTAAACATTCCTACATGCCATTGCATTTTTTACGTTTAAATAAGATGTCTATATTTCTATGCTAATTTGATATTGTGGAATTTTATACTCAATAAATTATTAATAATTGCATCTTAAGGGTGGTATTAATATCAGAAGATATTTTATGCTGATTGTATCCTTTTCGCGCATTTGGTATAATTTGAATGACAATAAATTGGAATCTACTGTTTATTACAAAATTATTTTCTGAAAGTAATAATTTATACATGGGACATCGGACATTGCCATAATTAATTTTATACAATTACTAAATATTACTTAAAATCTTCTTTTTAAAAGCAGTAGCTATAAGATAAGCTATACCTAGTACGTTTTCATCTTTGAAGATCCAATTCGTGAATTATTTACTAGTCCGTGTAGCTGCATAACAAAAATACACGCTACCTCGCATAAAAATGTGTATTAAATGTTTAGCTGAAGCCCAATTACAACAGTTAGGTTAGGTATCTGCTGCACAATAATTTTATGTACTAAGAACTTCTTAGGAGTGGTTATCAATAGTATCGAAAATAAGCAATATCAGTGACTTCTTTAAAACGTAAATCTTTTTCTTTTTATGTAATAAGGCAGACATCCTTGGCTCAAGTAATGCCAATAATTAATAGGTATACATTGAATATATAGATGCTGTGAATAGATTGGTATTCCAATTCCCAGTGTAAGCTTAGTAATCCTCTGCGAGGTAATAAAAGTGAAGCTATTGAAGTTTTCGTTGAAAAACCAACTGTTGAATACTCATAGCATTTGTATTTGGTAATGCGTATGGATTTTAAGTATTGAATGAACGTAGTGAATGAACTATGCGGTATGAATAATAAAAATGATTTTCTTTCATGAATTATCATAGTAGGTAGACTGGTAGGCTGTGGAAGACAAACGTAAAATATTTGCACTGAACTGAATTGAGTTAGTGCGACTCGACAAGAATTTGCCCACATTTGTTGTGTTGAGTGAAATGTTGTCTTGTTAACTCATAAATATCCATGAAGGATAGAGAGATGACAAAACAGGAAAATCTCAGACTTGCACTTATTCAGAATGAGTATACTGTGAACTAGACGAAGTAGAGAGAATGGAGCAATGAGTAAACACAATAGAACTCATGCCTACATAAACTACAAACTTGTAAACGAACATAACACAAGGTACATAGATAGAGAGCAAAAGCTATTATGACTAACAAGTGAACAAGTGTCTGTCTTGCTTTAATACTTACATTTCATTGCTTAGTACAACCAACCTCATCTTATACTTACATTACAAATACAAACTACGAACACACATCCATTACTTGAAAAATAGTTTGGAAAGAGCCCAAAAAATTCTTACATGATCAAATTTACTACGACTCTAATCTGTAATTGTTGTACAACTACATTTTTTAAAGTGGAACTGAATATACTGCCATTTATCTCAACTATTTAATACCTACATAACAATGTAATACTAATAGATTCCTATTTACATACAATACACGATGACACTGATAAAAACTGAAAGCTCTTACATCTCTGATCTCTACACTCTACAGCCAACACTAAAAATATATTTCTACACTTCAAAAGCATTTAAACTTCCACGCATTAACTTTAAAGCAAATAAAAATTTCGCTTTGCATATTTGAAAATGCTTCATGAGTGCTAAATTTTTAACAGTTTTGCTGATTATTCAGGCTAGAGTGCTTTCCATTTTCTGTAGTTTAATTTTTTATCTGTTGCACATAGGAATCTACGTACCTAGTTGTGTTGGATCATAAATAATGATAAATAAACAAACCTCCAAGGATGCGGTATAAATCCCGATGGACATTCACATTCCCAGCAAGGTCTCCCAATGTCTCCGGCATATTCCTTAGAAATTATCATTCCATCTCATTACAATAACATGTCATTTTACAACGGGCCAACTATTTCATTTAACCTCAAAATCATAAAAATTAAACGAATTTTGAAATCAAAGTAAAGTCAATTAAATAAAATGGAGAACATGTTATTTTTCATTTGCTGTTAGTAAAAGTAGATAAAGTATCCCTCTAAATCTCAGGATTAATATTGTATAATAAAATTGCTTTGCACTAGATATACAATGGGATAAAAGTTGGAAATGTCTAAATTGTTTTTAAATAATTAATGTACCTGTGTAGCATTTGAAAGGGAAGAGTATCCATTAGTACGAGGGAATACCGGCACAATGTTAGATTTGGTGGTGACTTTGCCGGAACTAGTCGTGCTGTCTATTCGAATGGCTGCCGACATGATTCCTTGACAGAGAGAGAGAGAGAGAGAGATTCTCAGGTTGAAACTACTCACAGAGAGTTTTACAATGTAAGTGTAACTATCACTTAAGTTGTATTAGCAGTTGTGTTAAATAATAGGTTCTCTTGTAAGCACAACAAGTGTAGAGCCAATAATGTTAGTGTGGATTGCCTCGTGCACAGAACAACACTATTAGAAACCAGAATGGTCAGGTTGACACGGCACAATGCTTAAGACAAGAGAATTTAGTAATATAGATAGAGTGTGTGTCTATGGGCGAGAGGGAGAGTGTAGTATTATTATTGTGATGAGATATTCTGCAACTACTGTAGACATATACAGATCTGTATGTGTGTATTGTATTAGAATAAAGAAGCTAGGTATATGTGTGTATGTGTATGTATTGAATTAAGTCGACTATTATGTAGCTACATGGACATTACAGAAGTGGAGAACAAGTTAAAAGAACTGTAGTGCATGACATGCCGACTATGTTGTTAATACTTAGAAATGTTGAGACAGATGAGCGGATGCTAGTGCTGGACAGAACAGGACAAGACTGAACTGAAATCCAAATTATATTAACAATAAGTACTTGGAATATAACGAGCTATCTCTAACAACAATTCAGGTACATCTTTTCTAAAGGAATTCCTACTATACTAGTATACTTTATATAGATAGCTATAAGAAATTCTTATATAACTATTATGTCTACTATAGTTTTTGTTATGCAAGCTGATTCATTTTGCATTCACGAACTGAGTGCTAGCTAAGCATGAACTGGACTAGAGAAAATGGACGTCTGGACAGAGAACACAAGACACTTGTAAATCTAAACTCTTTTATGCAAATTTTGCCTGGAGGAGCCTTGAATTGCTAATATTATAAGGGCATAGGTACTAGTTGATCTTAGTCAGTATAAAATACCTTGACTGTATATAGAAAAGAGTTTTAAAGTGTTTTGTGATGTGACGAGGATGTAGTGAGTAGTATAATAATATTATGTGGCTGGACAAGGCACGAGTAGCACGAACGGGACATGTAAATCTGAATATTATTATTATTATGGTTTTAAGGATGAGATGGAAAATGGAAGGAAGTCTGTTGGTTTCTCTCCTAGTAAGTAAAATGGTTTTGGATTATAACCGAATCCAATCCGTTGGCCAAGAGTTCGAGTTAAAAGCCCTAAGGAAAGAAGATTGACTTGACTCTTCTTGTGTCTGTGTGACTTCACAATCCCACTAACAACTTTACTTGAAGTTAGTGATGGAAAAAGAGGATGCAATGCAGAGGAGAGATAAGAGAGCACATCAACTTGTGATGTGATGTGAGCTATGAACTTTTCTATACTGAAATAATGGCTCATCACATCTACTACTACTACAACCACTACTACTACTAGCTACCTAATCTATATAGACAAAAAGGATAAATAAGTCTGTGACTAACTAAGTGCTTTCATCTCCACTATTTTACCTAATATGTACCATACATTCAACTACTTTTCATTGCAGAACACTACGCGGAGGAGATTGGAACAAGTGTCTGTGCATCAAATAGCGTGCCAGACTCGTAGAACCATTAGCCCTTGAATTAAACTCTGCTCACTCGATTCAAATTCAAACCTCCTATGATTTTCCACTCTATTATACATTGAACATTGTACTATAATATTTAACAGTGAATTATATATATGTAGCTCTTATTTTAAGCGTTAAAGTAACTCACATCGTTAATGCAATATTATTACACGAGTATCAATAGATTGGCACAGCTAAATTATAACATTGTATATTTGTATCCATGCTTATGTATGTAGAAGAACGTTTAAGTAAATATCCCTCTCGACTAGCTTCCCTTTAAATAAAATCAAATGAGAAATTCATGGTCACTCTTCATTTACCTTTTAGGGATCTACGAGATACACCACTGTGTTATTATTATTGGCATATCATGCTTAGAATTCTTTATAGCTTACAATGTATTAGATAGTAGCTTTGATTTTATGTGCGTAATATCCTATTAGGGAGTTAGCTGAGTTCATCAAATACTTTCATACGTATCTACACCCAAATAACTCATTCACTGATCTTTCCCTGTAATAATAACGTAACATTAACAACGTTATCCAATCCATACTCTAGTACTAATATCATACATACAAGTCTCCTCGACGGACATTGCCAATTTTAACCTACATATAATGTGTGCATGCATTCTAAGCCTTTTTAAATCCTTCGATCATAATATCCCTTTCAAAACATTTACTCTAGCAAAGGTAAATGTTTATCTATGCCAAAGTTATTTTATATACTTACTTTACTTCCTCTATCTTATTCTCTAGCAGGAATTTTATGTGTGTGTGTGTGTATGCATAGGCATAAGTTGGGTGGGATACTGCTTATTATTATTTCATTCGATTATGTAACTCTGTCCATGTTATTTCAGTTAAATGTAATAACAACTCATAAAAAATTGTTAATTTAGCACTCTAAACATATCATGTCTTTTATTCTGTTTTGGTAGGATGAACTGGAGCCAGAGAAAGAATCTTTTTTATCTAGCTTACACAGATTTACACGTTATTTAGACAATTTAATCATAAACTTATGCCTCTACATGTGTTAATGTGTTCACCAAGAATTATTCATCAAGAAAATAAGTAAGTGTATCAGGAGGAATTTTTTAGCTTACTCGTTTTACTCATGGCTATGATTTAAGAAAGGTAAATGTGTGATATTATCTAAGAACATGTTAAACATTTAACAGCAGAAATCAGCCATAATAATCTAAGACACGAACCTAACCACCATGTGCTTACAGCTTCTAAAGCAGAAACACCAATTAACAATTTCTTTTTCTTAACGATGCTATCTTTAACTCAATAATTACGTATAATATTTTCTCTAAATAATTATCCTTGTAATTCTACATCTAGGATCGTTTTATAATAACAGGAATTCCTTGAGGCTTTAGCTTAAAATTAGTTGCCTGCTACAAAATACACATTATTATTATTTATAGCATAATTGTGATGTAAAATTAAACACACAAAAGTGTTATAGATATCAATTCATTGAGTTTCATCAATGTGGCTTTTAATTTTCTATTAAAATGTAATTTCTATGTAGAAATGCAAAGAATTGTGAAAAATTGCAAATTCCTCGCATAGTTTTTCCAAAAGGTCTACGAATATTTAAGAGATCTCTTTTTACCTACACAGCACAGGTTGAAAGGCTTTAGCTTAAAATTAGTTGCCTGCTACAAAATACACATTATTATTATTTATAGCATAATTGTGATGTAAAATTAAACACACAAAAGTGTTATGGATATCAATTCATTGAGTTTCATCAATGTGGCTTTTAATTTTCTATCAAAATATAATTTCTAGGTAGAAATGCAAAGAATTGTGAAAAATTGCAAATTCCTCGCATAGTTTTTCCAAAAGGTCTACGAATATTTAAGAGATCTCTTTTTACCTACACAGCACAGGTTGAATTTAGTTATGAGACCTTGTTACAAACAGCACGCAATCGAATATAATCAACCTCTGCATCATTTCAATCAATTCACTCTTGAAATTTGATTTAGCAGCTGTGCATAAATATGGATAACCCTTTGTGAAAATCAAATCAAATACATGCAAAATGCAAACTGAGTATGCGAATAAAATAATGAAAGCATAAAGACTCCCTATTCTTGTACATTAGTGTCGGGCTGCATATTTTTGTAGATTAGTATATTGATAAAGCTAGCTAGAGAATGCAAGTGAATATACAATGGAAATGCGTCCTTTGCACGCAGAATAGAAAAGGAACAGAGATACAGGCCATGGCCTACCTACTCAACTAAGGTTTTATTGCTAAACTTGAATTTGTAGTAAGAACGAGAGTAGTTGCCTATGTGAAGAGTGCCGAGTGTATTATTTTGGAGTTCTTCGTAGGTATATCTGGTCTGGACAACACGAGACAAGATCTGATCATTTCCGCGTGGGAAATCCATTATCTAAATTGTATTTTTCTCTCCTCTCTCCTTTTTCTCTTCTATTGTTTGTGTTGAAGCGAGCACTAAATTATCCTTATCGTCTAATAAATGTATAGCTGAAATCCTACGAACCACTCTGCATTTTAATCTCAATTTATGTATAAAAGAAATATATCTTCATCTTGACTAAAACATTTTTGGTCGTTGTGTTTTTAGCTTTTAGAATTAAACTACACAATAAATATTTAATTCTGTCAACTTTATTAAAACTATCAATTCACAATTGGAAAAATTAAATTACCATATAATACCCCAATACCCCTGCTTATTTCACCTATTTGACAATTTGCACTTGCTACATTATTAATTGCGCTGCTAATTAAATAATTAATCAATATCTAAATAAAATATGTTTTAAATAGTAAGTATAATGCGTAAAATGAACTAAATGGGTCGTATTAGGTGATTAGGTGTGGATTGTGTATCACTGTTACAATTGAATTGCATTTTATTTCGGTTTAGTGTTACGTACGACACGCCATTACATAAAATAATTAATCAATAATAACGCTTTCAGATGGCAATCTACCATCTACTACAAAAGATCTAGAATTGACAGTGGTGCAAGATCACAGCTCCAGGCATAATTCACATGTCAATCGATTGGTTTAAACATTAAAACCCCTATGTCTACTTACTCTTTACTGATGTGCAGTTTTCAGTATATTATTACATGAAATGAGATGGTAAGGGTAACTGTTATGTCTCCTTGCATGCATGGATGCATAGTGTGAATCTGATAATGAGTATATGGATGAATGGACAAAAGACTTACCTAGCTCAATGAGTGCAATATTAAGTGCTAATAATGTGTTTCTGGCTTCTATTATGACTGCTTTTACTAGATGACATTAGCTTAATTTGAAGCTTAACCTGTGATGTGAGCTGTGCTCTGAAAAGGAAAGAGGTGCTAACAGCAATGCAATGAAAAGATAGCCTTGCTACTTCATTTAATTCACTCAGACGACATTGACAAAGCTCCTTGTTTATCGAGCCTTAATGTTCATTGCTAATGGAATGGCAATCCCTTTCCAAAATGTTCACTCCTCGGCCCAAGACACTTTAATGGAATCTATTGATTCCAATTCCATATCTGTTCATGATCAAGTCAAAAGATTTCTGTTCCAATACCCAGATACTCCTCTTACGTGCTAACAGACACACTTTTAGCAGAATTACTTAATATTGAACCTCTTTATGCTCTATTTACGTCAGTTGCACTTGTAGTTACTTTTCATCGAGCGGTTTATTAAAGTTCATCACTCCTTCCCTTCATACACAGCAATTTCCACTTGTACAAGACAGATTAACTACAAACATCAATTTTGCGTGCCATTTTTGTACAAAATCCATTACATGAATGACGAAATAGTATTTAATAAAAGGTAAATACATTTTCTGTGTAAAATGTCAGAAAAAGTGCATCTCTTCCAAGAATAGAAATAATACTACAACTGAATTAGTTTCAAAATTGTCGGTTTTAACTACACTTCAACATTTTTAAGGTCAAATATTTTATAGTTGATTGACATATTGACTAAAGCAGATACTATTTCCACTTTCATCTCAGGTATCTTCAAAATGAATGGATATGATATAGGTAAGTAGTATACGAAATGATATATTACTATACCAGAGGTGATAGTTGAAATGTAGAAATATCATGCATCAGTAGTTGTTTGACTTTTATAGTCTACTGACCTCACAATTAAAGGTTGCCTATAAATACACAATAATAATTTCAATATTATATGACCACTGCAGACACTTGTGACAACGTTACAAATGACAATGTGGCAATTCCTGCTGTGTAACACTATTTGCAATTGAAACCTGGGGATTGTACATAATTTTAAATTTCACGACTTCAGAAGAAGAAATGCAAGAAAAAAGACAATTTGTTAGTGTTTAACAAGATTGGATTGTGAGAATAATGGTCGGGCGATAGAAGTAGATTGGTTTGATAGACATCTCCACAGACGTCCTTGATACATCTCTTGGAGTTTATGAGATGTTGGGGGATCAATACTTACATCATTTAGTTAGAAGACATTGTGCACACTACCGAAAATATACTAAGGTGAATATTATGGTAGAAGCTACTGAGTGACTGTGTAAAGAATGGAAAAAGGGGCATTTAAGAAGTAGGCACTGATCGTTTTCAACCAAGGCAGTGAAATTGTTTGCGTTGAAATGAGAGAAATGTAAATGTGCATAGTACAAAGTTTTCTTGTTTCGTTCCAAGTTCTTTCTCTACATAAAATACTCTTTTCGAGACTCCCATTGTCTTTGCTGCATTATTTTATCCGCTCTGTCAGGTCTAACTTCTGTCGGTCTGCTGTGAAATAAAACAGCAAGCTGATACTCACATTTGCATAGCTATTCAATTTATTTGCATTCTTGAGAATATTTCTACTTCCCAAGATATATTTTAAGAGAACGTGCTCTTTCTACTCTAGACTCTAGACTTTTATAGTGCAATATCCAACAATAGTATCAAAACGCATAGCATATATTATTATTTTAAGCATATACGCAGTAAAATAGACGGACAATAACTGGTGGCCTTATAGTAGATACACTATTTATAGTACTTGATACATTTCCGTCTTATTTATTTTGGTGCACGTCTACAGACACCATTATTATGAAGATAATGCACCTTAACTATATAAATACTTGTACCATTTGCTTGAATGCTCGCACTTTTTCTATTTATGTGTGAATTCTTCATTCAACCACATGCACATTTTGTTTTGCCTTGAGCCAGAGACAACTATACTTACGACTTACATAAAGATTTATGAAGACTTAATATTCTTCTGTCAAAGCTAATTAGACTTCATGTTCATATTTCGGTGCATAATGAAGACAAGCCTTATGCATTATTTACCAGTAGGAAGTAGAAATAGCAAGGGATACCTATCCTAAAATTATGGTTTGTCTTGTTAAACTTCATCCAATTTAAAACTCAATACAGCGTGTACAATGATCAAATTCTCAATTTATAGAATTTACTTTTTGCAGAAAAAAGGCACTTTCAAGAGGTTCACGTATTGAGATGAAATGAAGCTGCTATTGTTTTTGATGATAATTACTTGTACGTTCAACAATGAAACATTCTATGTATGTAGGAAGAGGTTAATGGCATTCATATTACCCTAAAATATAGGATTTCTAATGCCACCAACCTTGTCTTTGTTTTATATCAACGATTAATTCCGTACCTACCTTCTACCTACCTAGTTAAACAAACAAGCAAGCTCATTTAATTTAGAGTAATAACAAACAAACTGAGATTCAATCTGCCGGCCCATAAAAATCTCAATGCAGCTGTAGTGCTTTGAATGCCAAGTATTTTTAGGGCTGTATCATAAATCCAAGTTCCGTTGCACAAATTGCATTCATGAAAAGTATGTTAAAGCCCAGTATGTGCCATTCGGCTGAAAATTAGATAGAGTTAATAGATAAATGGTAGTTGGTACGTAAACCTTTTTATGCATATAGCATTAGATGTCGAATTTTCGAATTATAGTTTTAATTTAACAATAGTGATTCGCTAAAAACTCCTATAGGCAACGATATGTTATCTGAATAAATGATATACCGCCATGAAGTGTAGCTTGAAAGTCTACTTTAAAGAGTTTATTCCTCCAAACCCACGCCACGACTGACACATGAAATCATCGACTGATATTAGAGAGAAAGATGTTCTAGTACGACGAGAGTGGGATAAACTGCGATTTTACCGTTTAACAATGCATGCAATGTAACATAGACTGAAAAACGATTAAACAGCCCTGTGAATAGCCATTAAAGCAAATTTCGCGTCCCACTGACTTGGATTCAAAGATTTTTTATCTTTGTGCCAAACTCATTACAAGTTTTATTAGTGTGTGCTATTTATAGCTAATCCGCAAGCATGAATAAGGTAGGTACTCACAATGTTGGGTCGTCAACAAAACCATTTAATTTAAATATGACTCTCCTCTAACCAATATCACTCATTTGCATATGAACTTACAAGGAGAGATTACCAGAATTAATATTTCGACGGAGCTAACATAACGGAGGGCTATGTTCATGTAGATAGACATTTTTATTGATGAATAACAAAATAGAAGATTAACAATAACAACAAAACAATGCATAACCGTACTTGTTCTCGTTCACTGTCTATATCTTAAAAAAACAGTTAACAAGGGACAAGTAAGTACATTCATTGCACATATAATTTATCTTAACACATTATAATAATAAATGCGGAACAATCCCCGCTTGTTCATCGTCTAAAAATAGACTACTCTGTAAAAAAATAATGTTTACGTTCCTCTTCAACAATTTAACTTTTGAATGTAGCATTAGGTATCTTAATTAACAACAGTAAAAGTAACAATTTTCATTCAAAACTCAATAAATACTGAAATTTCTCATCCTAAGTTTAGTTTTCTATTTCTGAATACATAAAATTCGGAAACTTTCTCTTATTTAAATTAGATTTTCTGCGTAATAATTTACTTGTCGTATTTTCATATAACCATACTAAGCTACTTATTATGTCTGTAAGTATAAGCTGTGAAAGTTATTATGGATATTTGGTATAAGAAATAAAAGGTTAAAGTACAAGTAAGTCCGTTAACAGTAATTAAAGCAAGTCTGAGCAAATTCTATTTGAACATTGTCAGTTAACTTCTTTTCTCGTTAAGTTTCGTAATGTTACATCACAGTCAAGTTCAAGGTAAAAAGTACATTATAAAATTGTAAAGTTATACTGTAGCAAGTATTGTAATGTAAAAGTATTTGAGCCTCGTAAATAAGTTCGTTATTCTTTTGTCACTAGTTTGTACGTATTCATTGTCGGTCTGTCCTTCATGTCAAATAAAGCTATGTTCTAGTCATTATGTATAAAAATAATGATCATGTCCTAAATATTTTCAGTCATTTACGTCATTATGTGCATCTAGCAGTAAAATGGTCAGTCTTAGTGTAATATTTTGTTGTAAATGTCATTTTATCTCATGTTTCTAGTTTCTACTCAAAGGTCAAGGTATTGTCTTGTCATGTGTCTCTGAAGACTAATAAAAAAGATAAATGGCAAAATTCGAGCAATTAAGCACATCACAACATCACAACTCGTCGATAAATAACTTTTGCCTAATCAAATTCTAATGTCTTTGTCTTAAGTATACTTCTGTGGACAGTTAGACAGTAAGGAGAAATAGAAAATGGAAATCTTGTGTGCAATTAATTTTTTTGTGCGAAAATACAGGAAATGTTGTGCTGTAAAATTACATGATAGAGAAAATGTATGTCAATCTTTGAAAATTGCTGCTATATTTTACTGAAAATAATTTAAATTTGATAAATTAAATTGTGTTTTTCGTATATTTAAATTTTTTTCCATCATTACAGAAATTAGAGAAGTTTGTTTGAACACCTAAATTTTTGATTGCACTTGAAATTTCTATTTTTCTTATCCTGTTCCTCAAAGTATGCTCCAAGTCCTCTTTGCAATCGAGCATTTTTGACCAAGCTAGGACCATACTGGTCCCAGAGCATTTTAGCCTTGCTCTGGTATTTCTCTGGAGCTTGGGGCATTTTACAAATGATTCTTTCCATACACTCTTCAGCCGTTAAAACCTTATCTGATAACTGGGTCAGATATGAAACTGAATGAGAGAAAATTCCAGGCCCTTGTCTGGTCGTCCCCCCATCCGCAGGTGGTGTAGGTCTGTTGATTGTGACAATGGGAAACGGGAAAAAGAAAGCAAGAATGGGAATAACCAGGAGAAAAGTGAGTCCTAGTAACAGTAAAATTGGTTTGACAATGATTAAGCCCTTAGCAAGAACACCTAAAAGTCCAAGTCCGCCAAGACCTCCAAGCCCTCCGAGCCCCGCCAATCCACCAAGTCCACCTCCAAGGTCACCGAACAACCCGGATTCTTCACCACTTCCTCCGTGAGTTCCATGCACGATATTTCCATGAGGGAAGTGTTGATAATGATAAGTGTAGGATTGTCCTAAATCCTGAGGAAGAGTTTGGGGTGGAATTCCTCCATAAGAAGCGCCATGAGAACTTCCAGCTGAAGCTTGGGCTGAGGCATACTGAAATAAAAAGTAGAAATCTTCGATTTTTTACGGACGCGAAAATGCAATAATTAATATTGTTGTTAGAAAATACCAGAAAGATATTAAATTTCTTAAAAAAAATTACATCTACACTAAATTGCCGGGTTTGTAATGTTTCGTTGGCTGTAAGTCAAAAGTACAAATGAAAATAGTTTCATACCGAATTGCTGAAAGCAGGTGCACTATCTGCAGAAGGAGCGTATTCAAAGGAATTGGAACCAGCACTGAATCCCGTCTGGCCAAAGGGTTTATTTTGATTTTGTTGATAATCAGAGCCAAAAGGGGTAATATTATTACCAGCACTGACGTCTCTTGCATTGGAGCTGCCGACAGCAATTCTAGGGTTCAAATCAACAGAACTTGGGATATTATTTGAACCGCTATAACTAGGCGAGCTTTTGAGCAAGTCCGAAGAACTTGGCACAGGATCATTTAATGGAGAAAATCCAGAAGACTCAGCTAATGAAAATTGGTACACTCCAGCAATTACTAGAAGAACACATTTAACAGGCCAATGCTTTCTGAATTGTGTCATTGTGGAGAAATTATCCTAATTATTCTATTCTAATCTAAAACAGAAGAGAGAGCTGTTGCGTTTGAAAAACTAGTGATTTTCAGAAGGATAAAACTATTTATTTTAGTGCAAGGATTAAATGGTTTGCACAGAGAAGATCTGTGCTTGTCGAGGATGGAAGGGAGTTTCTGCTAAAACTTCTTGTTGATGTGAGAGACAGGTGGCTTTTATACAATTGCCAAGTTCCGTCCATTCCTATTGTATCTCCTGTTTTCAACGTTCTATTCCACTCATGTCGGATTATATTATAGTCAGAGAGAGGAAGAAATAAATGGACAGAGACAATCCATTCATAGCTCGAACAAATAATAAAATATGTCTAGCTAACATATGTATGCGCGAAACTCTTCAAATGGGGGTTATCAGGCTTCACTGATCCACTGATGCTATTTCCAAGATCATAAAGGTTAATTGAATTCCTTGCTTCCTCATTGTTTAGCTTTGAGATTCGCTGCCTTATGCATTTCAGTTTGAGTTCAGCATCCTACTCATCATCCAACCATGTTGAAATTCAATATTCCTAAGGTGGGTCACATATTATTCCATGCTGGGCACCTCGGTTCATTCTTTCAGATTCAGATTTACCTAGACCTTTCTTTGTTGATAGGGCTAATGTTTGTGTGATACTTATTGAGCTAACCTTCAGTATCAATATGCAGGATCTCTGCCCTCATCATTTGTTACTCATCAATATTCCTCTGACGTTTGCCCTCACATACATGCCATGTGTCTCTCTTTCTGTCTCATCAATGATCATACCTTTCATTTATCTTTTTTCTAAGAACCGAACGTCAAGGGGCTTACAGACTGTCTTTCAATTCATTTTCTGGCTTGAAACTAAAAATGCAATTTACTTGAAAAGGGAAGTCTCGATTTTTAAACAATTTTCTTTCTAGTAAATTATTTTATGGTAAGGATACTTAAGGTCGTTTGTGAAAGTAGCTAAAACTACTACGGCGATTTTAAAATTTGCAGCACAGAAACCGGATACGTGACATTAAAAAGACAAGGAAAATTGTTTGTGTGTCTCTGATTGTCACTGAATCCGTTTTCTTGAAACGTGCCTACACTCTCTTACTATATTTAGTTGTTAAAAAGAGATGACACACATTTCTCTTAAGGAAAGGATTGAGTATTCGAGATCTGAAGGAGTGGAATGAAACTACGCACATAAATGCATGTGTATCAATGGATAAGTGGCAGGTATTTTTACAATTCCTATGAATGCATATCATGCATTTCACTATGTACATAAAACGGCTATTAGCTAGGTATTTTTTTATACTCTCACAACTTGTAATCATGCACATTATAAATACTAAGATACTGTTCTTAACTAACAATCGTAATATCTACATAGTGTCGTCAGAAAGGATGGGCTTTACCCATTGTCAAAATAGAAAACAGTCTTAAAGCTGCATTCATCCGTATGAGCATCTAAATGTTAAACAGTAGCCACCATCAACCAAGCAAAGGATGAGGAGGCGGATCAGATTGCAAATATCTTCCAAGATTATTTCAGGTAAGTAGGAAGGAATAGAACTTTAGGGACATTATGTTACTCTTACATGGTACTGTGCCGTGATAGCGCGCATCAACATTTTTGCCGACTGCTCTTAAGGTACTAAAAATGTATGAGGACTCATAAACGTCATTTTACGACTCTTCTCTCCGAAAATAATTAAATAAACACCAATCACATTGCAGTGATATACAAACCTTAAAAGTGTAGATGAGAATAACAAAACTTGCAATCTCTTCGTAAGAACAGTTCGTAACAGTTTCTTCCGTCAGTTAAACATTCTTAGCCAATGTTCAGTTTGCTGAAGTTTTACTTTTCTGTGTTCTTGTGGAGTTATTATGGAGTTTAATTTAAATTTTCTAGATTTTCCATTGTTTAAATTTCATTGTTCGTTGAAGCAATTAAGGAGAAAGTTAAGACACAAGCAAGGAATGTGCTAAAAAATAAGTTAAATTTTTCAGTTTGGTTAATTAATTATGTTCAGTTCAGTCAGTCTTCCTTTGTTGTCAACCTATCGTCAATGTCGTCGGAAAGACAAGTTAATTCGGTAATGTGCTTTTGTCTCAACGATTGATAAGTTGTCCAGTCATTTTATGGATACAAATAATAAATATTTTCTTTTGAAGACTATTTCATATGAAGTTAAATATAATTTGAGGAAATTTTAAATTCGTCGTTTTTTTCAGAGCTAGGATGTTTCCGTTTTGGACGAAAATTGAGGATTGCTCGTCAATGTTTCATTTTCCGCCGAAACTCTGTTTGAGAATTCTTTGTACAAATCACAAGAATACTTGGCACATTTTAATTGGGACTCTGGCTGGAAACTAGAGTCAATGTAGGCTCTCATTCCTCGTCTCCATTTCTTGGAAAGGTACGTCTCCGTTTTTTCAAATACTCTGCGAATAAATAAATTACCTTTTCATTATTGATTGCAGATTCGCCGAAGTCAACGAATATTCATAAATGGTTGAAATTTTGAAATAAAAATCATTTTAATTCCAGATTTCTCACCCAGTAATGACTTTATCGACATAAGAGCCGTGGCTCTTTTTACTGACTTCACAAGCAATTCTTTCAATACATTCTCCACTAGTAAGAACATCCTGAGCGAGCTGAATACTGTTGGAAACTTTGTCGGAAACCATTTGTCCAAAAGTTTCCGTTGGAAGGCTACGTCCTGGGGGAGTGGTGGGGATAGTAATGACAGGGATGGGGATGAAGAGCAAGAGAAGAGGCAAAAGGAGCAACAATGGCAAAAGCAATGGAAGGAGGAGAGGTTTCAACAATTTCAGAAGAGCTAACAATCCTAAACCTCCCAAGCCTTTAAGACCCTTCAAACCGAGGAGACCTGCAAATAAATAGATAGACAAATATTACAATAACCATATTATTATTTACAATCATATTAAAATGTTTTTGTGCATAATATTTACCGGCTAGTCCTCCCAAACCTGCTCCATCGAATCCTAAATCATCATCGGTGTAGCCTACAGATTTTCAGAAACGATATTAATATTAAATATTGTCGACACAAACTACATTCTACATTATTAAGCTGTCAGAAGTTACAACGAGCAAGACCAGAGGGATAAAGATCAAAGATATTTGAAGGTTAATAACGAATAACGGAAGTATGAGATTACAGTTAAAATAGTTTTTAAAACCCAGATCTAGTTTTTGAAGATCATTCTGCATCGACTTGTATGTACAGTTATGGGGAAATCACCATTGAAATTTTCATTGGCTTTTCCTTTCCGTTGATGTTTGTCAGAATAATTTTTTGCACGGAAAAAACACCAATTAATTAACACATTTTAAAGATTGAGAGAAAGATTAGAAAATTAGTAAAAATTGATGTGAGTGATCATAAACGAGACAGAAATGTTAGTATTTAACAGATTCTGCAAGAAAAGAAATTGATAGTCAGTTAATGTCCTTAAAATAAAAAGTTCTTCACCAGTGGTGTCACCGTATCCGCCGCCTCCTGCCTGAGCAGCAGGATAATGATAATAATAGTAAGTCATGGATCCCTGACCGTTGTTATTTCCAGGGGCACCACCATATCCTCCTCCAGCCGCGCCTGTTGCAGGTACACCGTACTGTCCACTTGCAGCAACTGCTTGACCCCCGCCAGTTTGTCCGCTGTAGCCCCCTTGCGGTGACCCCGCCGCCTGAGTGTAAGAATCTCTGTTTTGAGCATAGACCAAAGGAGCAGATCTGGAATTAATATTCGAGGTCGTCGGTGCAAAAGAAGATCGAGGGTCTTCAACAACAATGCTCTTGGCATTTTCATTTCCCATCACCGCCACTGACGCTGTAGCAGCCCCAACCATCAGGGCTAGCACTCCAACAAAATAATACGTCATCTTGCCTGCAAAGAAAATAAAGTTTATTCTAACTGTTAATTATTATTATTGATGAGAATCATTTCAGCAGAGGTACGTCTTTGTTTACTAAACATTCCAATCAACAAGCCATTGATAGTTTGACACAGAGAGAAATAAGACTAATCTATTATCTCAAAGGCCATTTATAACTTTTGGTGTTCTATTTTTAGGAAGACACATCGAGCCATACAGAGATTATTGCTTTAAAGCTATTGTCGCTTAAAGGCACTAGGGCAAAAACATCGTAAATGAACTTCAGATCATTTTCTTATTTATACTCAGGCAAGCGCGGATAATCTTACACCTCATTTTCCCTCTGCTATCTCTATCTATGGAATACAATGGAATTACGATGTTCTGTGAAGAATTGAGTGCTGACAGACAACGAGACAACCGAAGAATAAAGCTAAAATAGCACATCTTTGTATTTAGGCGTAGGTAATGCCACTCATTATTGCCAAATTTTGGATTGGATTTGACTTTCTTGACATAGAGTGAGAGAGCTTTAAAATAGATGATAAGTGTAAGGAGGAATATTACCTCCGTGGGAAGGACAATAAACATCAGCAAAATATTAGTACAAGTACAAGCGTTATAAGATTGAAGAAGTAACTATAAATATCAGTTTCCTAATTCCGCATAGGTAATTACATTGACAATGAGGATCAAACAAATGTAGCAGCATTAATACAAAGCTAGGCCATAGGCCCATAAGGTATTTCATCGTTCAATAAATGTTACACTATTTGCATTTTTTAATATTTGCTGTATATTAAATATTTTTGGTTATGCAGATGCAGATCTAGTAAATTCTGGGTGTTAAAGCAAATTCGCTAGTACAAATATCAAAAATAAAAAAATGTACAGCTTGTAAATTTTTGCCTCACTGAAAATTAAGGAGTGGAAATAGAATAATATATAATAATATTCTTCGAAGATAGTAACGCTATTAAATTACATCACGTACAATTCTTCTAAGATAATGCTTCTCAAATTATTTTCCCTTCGTAAAGGAGAGAAAGGACTCCAGCAGGGTTTCCCCCTATTTTCTCGTGATATTTTAAAAATAATCTAAATAGATTTTATAACACTTGCATAAAATATACAAAACTTGAAAAAAATCCAAAATCCAAAAGAATATTTTGATTTAGACGCAAGTTACACTTAAGTAATTGAAATGCTTTTCAAAAATAACTTTCTCAAATCTTATACTGTGTAGTACGTTTTCGAAATTTCTGATATTGCTAATTGATTTTACTTTGGTTAAGTAGAATATCACTTAAACGCTTTCATTCGGGAAATATTTCAGCACCATTGTGTTTTGTCCCACATCAACAAGGGGACGTAAACATTCGTTTAGATTATTGCATTGAAAATCTGTCTTTAAATGTAGTTAAATTGAGTAGATCACCATATTATAATTATAACGTTTGCAGTTTGTATTATGAAAACCAGATTAAAAGATCCTAAAAATATTTCAAGACTCTGGATGGTTGGTAACTGCAAATGTATTTCTCGGTTGCCTTCATTTCTAATTGTGTTACGTACTATGCTCGTAATAATACCATGTAGAAAAGCACAAGATTCAAAGATGCCCAGTTATAACTATGAGTTTGTGTATTAAACTAAACGTAAGTACGCGCTGTTGAAAATAATAATTCTCAAGTAAAAAAGCTCTAAAAATTAGCAATAATTTATAATTAGTCAAATTCGGCTTACCTTAAAATGTATTTCTTGAGTATCAATATGAAAAACAAACAGTCTCGTTCCACAAAGTCAGAAGCACAACTGATACACCGAGGTGTGTTCACTCTTGCGTTTAATGCCAATGATGATATACAACAGTAGCTAATAACTAAAGTGTTGCTAGCAGTTAAAGTGTACACAGGTGTTGATGAAGTAAAGTGAGATTAGTACAAGATTAGATCACAGATAGAATGATAAGAAAATAACTCGCCAAGAGGTTTTGATAGAATGAGTCGCAATGTTAAAGCCGGCATGTCTTATATAGCGTGTGTTGGGAGTTCCTATTCCTACCCGTGAATCACGGAGACATGGCCATGCTTAAGAGCTGCATTTCTCAACCCAAGATCAGGCTAGATCTTCCCATGCAATATTTCTGAACCTATTTACTACACTACCCTTTCATTCCTTCAACTTCACACAATCCTTATTGTAAACATCTTACTTTTTGATGCATTTTTTGCAATCTCACAATTTATTTTGATATCCTCGGTCAGAAACCCCTTTTAAAAGAAACGAAAATACATTTAGGGTGATACGTAGTGAAAAACATTTCATAAGTTTTCATGTTCAGTGAGGATAACTATTATTTGTCATGCATTAAACGGTGGTAGCCTTGATATTGACCATTGCAAAAATCTAGTGGTCGAAATCTGTTAATTTTAAATTATTGTTTTAATTATTATAATAGATATATACATAAGTATATATAAAGAACATAATTTTCAAAAGGTCTAGATTTTTCCAAAGATGTTTTCCGTTTCATGCAAAATTCTTAATTCAAAATTATTTGTTAATATACACAAATTAGATTGGAGAAATACCTTCATTTCTTCTTATAGATTCAAAAATAACAAGATGAAGAGGAGTGAGTACCTACTTAGGAACATTATACTTGCATTTGTTTTTGACATCGTTTCTCGGAATTTTATTGACATGCTTAAGTCAATAATTGTTCAGCTAGATAGATCTCTCTTTCCCAAATGGAAATTTTTGAATAAAATAGCTTTTGTGAAGTAAATGAATTAGTTGAAGGGTTGAAATGTTTACATTTTCTTATTTGTTGTGTATACAGAGGACAATTAAGAGCGTTTAGTGCAGTAGGCTCTTAGGTATGGGGTTATTGTCGTGCATTTTCTAGACCGGGAAATTGGGTCACCTCATCCTAACAAACTGTCTTTATTATACATACATAACATTAAAATCAGACGAACCAACCTTAAAGGTTTATTCTTCACCACTAACAACTTCACACTTACACCTTTCTTTACCATTTCAGATTGATTGTCAAGCTTTTCCTTTACCATTTAATAGCATTTCATTTAATTCCTCATTTTATTTCATTTCCCACATGCATTCCATGTTTAATCAATTTGAAATACTTTTAATCTTATTTTCTATATTTTACATTGCACTTGTAATTGAGAAGATTTGATGCATTTGGCAAATGCTACAGTGGTTTCCCAACTTTAATTTCTAATTGAAATCTATTTTCTCCAACTATCACTCTTTATTTTTCAAGTTCAATTCATATTTAGGTAATATTTTCAAAATTTCAGTTGAGAAATACGAAAACAAAACAAATGCTATTTTTAAAGTGAAATAATTAAATGCTTTCCTGAATCTAATAATAAAATTCGACAATAAACTTGCCTCAATTTACTTTTGGGCTTTTCACTCGCTTAATTAGAGCAGCGAACTTTTTAGTAGGTTTAGGAATTCATTGCAAATAAGAGCACCAACTCCTTTCCTTTATTTTCTTTCCTACTGTGTGTAGTTAACATGTGGATCTTTCATTGTCTTCTAACTATGAACACCTTGTCAGCAGTTCGTCAACAAAGAAGAAATAGATAATGACATGTAGCTAGTGTTGATTTGACATGCGGATATACGTCAATCCTACACCAAAAAGGATTTCAATTAAAAATACTACCAATTCATCTCTTTAGAAATATCTAGGCACTAATTAGTAAAGTTACTACCTACTCCACTTTTCCTGTTATGTCTATATGTATGCCATGAAAATAATAGAATAAAGAAAATGAAAGAATAGATTCCTTTA
>JABASI010002118.1:0-21006 GCA_019776505.1 Tomocerus nigrus
ATTTTCGGAGAATAAGGAGTCTAGAAAGGAGCTGGGCAAATAGGGCTTATTGGTTCTATTTGGAGAAGAAGAGGATGAAGTCGTGTGAGGATTATTATTGCTAGTAGTATAAGAAGAAGAAGAGTTGCAAGGGAAATTAGTATTATGACTCACACTGACTCTGGAGGAAGAGGCGGATGAATTGGAGCCAGAAGCCTCTGAAATTCCGGACGAAAAAGAAGATTGCGGTGAATGCGAATGGGAATTGTGGGACGAGTGAGTGTTGTACGGTGAATTAAATCGAGGACTCGGAGATGTGCTCGTAGAAGAGGAAGAGTTATGATGATTATCACTATTAGTCGTTGAATTAGAAGCACAACTTAAACTCAGCCTCTCCAGTTGCTTATTCCCCATGCGATCTAAACATTCCAGTTTCTCATTCTGCTCTCGTTTCCAAACCTCTCTGCTCGTCGATTTGAACTCATTGTCCTCTTCCACTTCTTTCATCCGCTCGTCAACCAACACACCGTTTTTGTCCCGCAGCGTCAATAACTCCGTCGTTTTTGTCGTCGACTTCACGTTCATTGTTGTCTCTAGTTCTACAGGGCTCTTCAAAATCCCCGCACGAATCAAAATCTCGTTCAGCAACTCACAAGGCGGTACCTGTCCTGACATCAACGCTTTCTTTATCCGAGCACCTTCCTCCCCATTTAACGGAACGGGAAAACCATTCACAAGCAAAACTTCCTCCGTTTTAAAACTGCTGCTTTTCTCACAATCTATCACTCGGGTTCCTTTTCCGGCTAGAGACTCCACTTTTTCCTGAATCTCTACATCGTCAATAGTCTGCATTGGCTCCATTGCATTGATTTCTCTTATCAACAATTATTGCATTGTCTACACCATTTTACCAGGTAACTTTGACAGTTGCAAACATTTACTTCAAAAATGCCGCATTTATTAGTTTTATTTTCCACTGATTTTCACAGTAAATTGCGACTCGATGAGTACATAGCTGATGAGACACCTAATTGTAAGTTACAATGAGAAAAAATTGAAATACAGTATCCTATAAACAAATTTCTCTTTGCTTTTCATTAGGCTACTGTATTTCAGGAGTTTGTAGGGAGTTTCTTGGGAAAAAAGTAATGCTGATACTGCCCAACCCAACACGTGTAATTTTTTTCCGTTTCGTTTCCCTCTCTTTCGTTCTGGATCTCTTTCGTCAACGAAGGAAATGGAAAGCTAAATAATCCTACTCAATATTCCTGTGTTTCTTAAATATTCCCAGGAGGGAAGGCGTGGATCTCGGCTGCCTTCCTCTTGTCTTGTATTTGTGTGTGTGTGTGTGTGTTGTCTAATATTTCCAGCCAGTGCTCCCTTAGCTTCAGTCACAGTCAACTTGTATACCCAGAGCTCAATTTCTTTCATAAGAAGTCGAGAGAGAGTCAGTGACTCGAATTGACTGAACTCAACTTGAATTGTGGAGAAGAAAGAAGAGTAAATCCCGCTCCTTCTTCCCTCTCCTCAAGACACAATACTCCTTGAGAGATTTTCTTATGTAATCTATAGTCTATAGTATAAAGGGGAGTAATACGGTTATGTGAGTGTGAGTGTGAGGAGTTCGTAAAAATATAGCTTAACTACATAGTTTGCATTTGGTTTATAAATAAAAGGAAGGGAAATCTAAGCTCCTTTGCAAAGAAAGTATTTTAAGGTGAAACTTTGAATTTGCCGAAGCGAGTGGAATAAAGTTTAAGGTTTAAGGTAGACAAGACAGGCAAATTTAGTATTTTATGGGGAGTGCGACTCGAGGTCAAAATTCTTTTTCCCTCTATCCTTCTCAAACTCGCTTTTCTAGGAATAAAGTTTCTCGCCGAAAAGATACCAAATCTGGCTAGTATATATTGACGCTGCGCTGACTCCCTTCGCCTTTTCTTCCCGTGGCTTGGCTTTATGTTCAGAAGAGCCTCTCATTTCATGTCTGTTCATCTGTCAAAGCATTTAATTTCTCTTTTAACTTTTGGTTCACGCCAAGGCAAGCAGATTCAAAGCTCGGGAAGAAGACGAGACTATCTTTTCTTGGCTTCCTTGCTTCATTTCCGAAGGTTTAGTCTTAGTTTGTCTATATCAAACTCAAACAACTCCACTCATCTCCTGCCTCTGCCTCACAGAAAAAAAGTAAGTAAAGCCGGATTTTCGACTCCCACTAATACACAGACACAGTGTGTAGTCTGTATTGACTCCGTTTGTTAACTTAGCTGTTAGCTTCTCATTCAATCCAGCCTGTCATCCTCTTACTATTCAGTCTCTCACAATAATCAACTTTACGTCTCACAAGCCATGCCAAATCACACCAACTTCACCCAAAACTAGAAAACTCACAAAAGAAACGACAGTAGGAATTTGCGAAGATCTTAGCTCCTTTCTTCCTCCAAAATCTCCACGTGTCAAACAAATAATTAAAAAGAGATTTCACCAACTTACTCAGATTTTACGACTCCAAAGAAAACGAGTCCTTTAATAATTCCGAGTTACCTAGTCTCTATATAAAAATAATGAGAAAGCTAATATTATAATTCCATTCATAATTACTAGATAAAAAAAATTCCCTGCATTATTATTAAATAATATTTCTGAAAAATGGAGATAATAGTAGGAAAATTTGAGTTGACTATTAATAGAATGAGAAAACTGAAGTCATAAAGTTTTATATTTTTTGCTCTAGTTGGGAATTCTTAGTCCAACTTTTAAGTCGAGTTGCTAGTATCTTCTCTTAATTGAATAGAATTTCTTCACTCCATTGAGAAAAGGATAAAAACAGTCATTTAAAATTAGCAAATCTTGTTAAAGTTGGATAGAGGGACACTTTCGTTGAAGGCTAATTGTGGTATATTTGTGTTCAGCGATCCTTGCCAGGCTTTATATTCGTGAAGATAGTAACCAAAAGGGTCTAGTATAGTAAAAGAGGTGAAACGGGACTCTTTTACTTACCTAGCTAGTTTAAGTTGTGTGGTAAGAAGAAGAAGGAATGAAAAGAGAGAGAGAGATACTGTTGAGTCTAAACGGAGTCAGGAGCCAGAAATGAAATGAGACGAATAGGTTACGTGAGAATGTATATGTTCCCTCCCTACTATATTTCGACTATGCTACTACAAATATAATATCCAGGATTGAGAAACAGAGAGAAGAAGGATTTGTATTCAGGAGCATCGCACAAAATAAATATGCCAAGGCTCAAACACTTAAACGTGTTGAATTGAAATTTATTTTTGCTGACTAAGTCAAACTTTAGTTTTCAACTCCTTTTCAAAGTTGATATTTGCAAACATTATAATAATAATAGTATCCTTAAAAGTGCTTAGTTTCATGGCCTGTAGCCCTCTGGTCACATTATGCCATGCATATGTCACTATCCATTTTGACTTTAGCACATTAAAATTCAAGTTCATTCAAATCTCTCCCACTATATACCACTTCCTTTTCACTGTCCATAATGGTTAATGTGTCTGTCTCTATTATTACATAGTTTGTACTACACACACAAAAGGATTCTTCGTCGAGTGTTAAATTCTGCTTTGAAGGAATTCCGCCAATATGTTCTAGTTAGTGAATGGTTTGAGGATAATGGCAATGAAGGCAAAACTAAGCTACACACATTCTAAAACACACACGTTCTCTCTCTCTCTCTCTCTCTCTCTCTCCCTACATTCAAGTACTACAGAGTCAGTGTGTACATTGTACACAAAGTGAGTAATTTCAACTAATGTCACAGTTACGGCTACAATATGGAACTTTTATTAATATTATTGCTATTACGAGTGCTCGTGAACGATATGTCATGAATTTGTTGCAGCCTTGGTAGATGTTTAACTATGTAAAAGTAAGTATTATAAGATATAACGAGTGTAATAGACAAAGTTATTACACAAGTTATACTTATAGTAGATAGGGAGTATATGTCAGTGTCAAGAAAAAGGATTTGTGGACTATTACTTAGGTTTTACGTTAGTATTTCGGTTTAACTTTATCCTCACATCATAAGGATAACGCTAGAAGAAGAGTGTAGAAAATATGAGAGTGGGGCACGAGAACAGAAATGAGAGTGACTGACTATGAGTAAGTTGAGTTGTGCTGAGTTGAGCTGAAACTGAGCGAACGCAGAAATTGCTGATTTGATGGAGAATGATGATGGTGATGATGATGACTGTTCTCACTAACACCACCAGAACAGAAGCTACACTACAAACAGTAAATCTTCAGAGGAAAGGCCTTCACTCTACTAATAACTAACTACCTAGTATTACATCTCTAACGAATATCAAACGTTATTATATCTGTAGTAATCCTTATTTTTCATGTTATAGATGAAGTGAGAGATATAAGAAAATCTATATATGCTTTTGTATTTATAAACTTTGAGGCTGCAACCAACTACTGTTAGTAAATAATAGTACCTACCTATTGTAACCCTCTGCTCTGCACCTTTTTCTTTGATCTGTGTAATATAATACTTGGCAAAATCACGAATCTTTCTCCTCTGCTAATAATGATCAAGGTTGTTGTAATGTAATCTAGCGCAGTTAGGTTAGAACTGTTCTGTTATGTGTAGCTACTAACTTACTGACATGTCAGCACTGAACATCAGGAAATGATTAGGATACGTGTATGCAAATGTAAACACGTTGATTACTATTGCGTTGTAATGTTGTGCTCGCCTATGCCTTGCGGTCTGTCTACTCATTTTACACGGCTGATTAATTTTCAGTTATACATTTCCCTATCAACTTTGAATCTTTTTAATTATCTATTCCTGCTAACAGCTCTATGATTTAGTAGATACATTTTCCTCTTGCTAATAAATGCGTAGTGAATATATTTACATATTGAAAAGCATAAAATACAGCATAGTGCATTTCAAAGGACAGAAAATCTGTTACATATATCTACATCAAGAATTTAATTTATCGTGATGGTAAATAATGATAGGATCTTAAGTCAACTCAGGGGAACCTACTATCATATCACATTAAATTACACAGTTAAACTATCAACTACTGCACTAGAGCTTATTTTTAATTGAATAATAATGAGCCTTTTCATTTCACTTCCTCTGATTTGCAGCACAACTCCTTGGAGTAAGACAGAGAGTCATTCATTTCCATTACACAGCATTCACTTGGATTAGTAGACGGGAAACTTTTGCAGTTAAAACCATTGGATTCACGTTCTGACTCAACTCCTAATGTGAATAAGAAGGGAGAGAGAGAACATAAAACTGTATCAACTCCTCGTGTCTCTCTATAACTCCAATATGTATCAGTAATATTTTTCACTGGGGCACCCATGACTTTAAGCTATGGGCGAAATGGAAGAAGAAGAGTGTGTCTCGTTGCACGAGTTTTGAAAGAGCTCGGATAGTAAACACGAGTCAAGTTCAACTTACAAGTTGCAATTTTGTTAAAGCCACGTCCGTCGCTCGCTCTACTAAAGCAAACTAACGTAGCATGTAATAAAGTGGGTATTACTCGAATTATGTAGGTACCTTAGTTTTCGTTTACTTAGGTATCTTTCAGTTTGGCATGGCACAGAGCATGACACTCTAACTGACTAATACTACAAGAGTTTGGAACAGACTATAAACTTTGTTTACTAAACTCACGTAATGTGAACTAATGTTTCCATTGACTAGTAAAAGAATGATGCGGTGTGATAGACGAGTATTTGTACTTTGTGTGTGGTAAGACTTATATCTCACATCTCCATAATCGTAAAGTAAGTAAAAACTCTTGAAACTAGTCAATCTTCCTACTCACACCCATTTCATCGGTAGAGACCCAGTTTTCCAGTTCCAAAACTTTTACACACGAAGACAGAAAATATTGAAAGTAAACTTAAACTTCTCGCCCCTCGTCGTCCCTACTGATATCTAAGACTTAATTGTAAATAAAGAACTTACGCAACTTTAATACAATGGGATTTTCTGTACTTTGCCCTGGCGCTTTACCATTAAATTACCATCACATTACACACAGGCCTTTTTTATTCCCTTTTCACTCTGTGCACGTATTTATATATTAAACTAGTAATATAACCACAATGTATGTAAATACACTATTCACTATATGCATCAGATATAAAACAAAAAAAAACGAGTAAAAGTTTTTCTCTTCACAATGTGATTATGGTATATAGCGATAAAATTGCATTGCATACACACACGGTAGACGAGGTAGAACCTAATGCTAGTAATCTAATATAATAATGCAATTTAGAATAATGTGATGGAATCTATATGAGTAGTTTGTTGTTAATAGCTCGTCAAGTCACTTTTAATACCATAGTCGGTATAACACTCATTCCAGGATATAACATTATAGACAACAAAGGGTAGACAGATACGTTACATACTTATTTCCTAATAGTACACACGTAAATAGTAAATAGACGGAGCCTTTTTATTTTCTTATCGCTAGTTATGGAATGGAATTGCATTACACCTTTTCTACATGTAGAAGAATGAGTTGAGAGTGAGCTTACATACATTTAGCTTTAAGGTGGTGGTGGTGGGATGGGATGTGAGTAAGACACTACGTGAGTCTCATACAAATCGATGTGTTTAAATAGTTGCACGTTCTATGTAACATCAAGATTTTCTCTCTTTTCCATTCATTCCGCTTTATTTTCTATCAGCGAGTGTCACTAAGTTTTCTAATTGTATTTTTAATTTTCTCATGTAACACGATTTGACTATTGAATTGAAGCTTGAGAGAGTATCAATAGCAGTTTAGCAGTCTTGGTTTTAAACCTATATCTATATTATTTAATGGTTTTCAACTGCCATTAACTATATATGTATACTTAGTTAAAGGATAAAGAATTCCCTTTCAAGGATTATCAAGATCTGCCAACGACTACTTTAGTAAAAGATGGAATGGGAAAAAAGTATCGAGTTAATAGTTATTTTTTGGTTTGCAAGAGCGATATTATTCTTTTATCCATTATATGCTAGAGACAGCAGAGTACATTAGTACTAGAGTAGAGGAAAAGAGACCAGACCACTTTTTCTTTCTCAAATTACACTAAACAGATGTAGAAAAAGGACATTAGTTTATTGTACAGGGTGCAACTGTCAAGTAACTCTATAGTAGATGATAGATAAATCCTCTTATAGAGCTCGAAAAAACAGTAGGACTCTCTGTTTCCACCACTCAATCCATTGAAAATCGTAGGAAACCAGACGAAAGTGTCAAAGTGTCAGTGTCAAAGTCAATTTTCGTGGAAAGCCACACTACTACACACACATAATAATCGTAGCCCGAAGAATTTACAACACTAGAGAACTATTTTCCATCCTTGGAAACTCTGCTCAACTTTAGCACATTAGTCCAACACACTTTTCCAATTTGAGCTCGGAAAAGTCCTCGTAAAAATCCAATGAGCACGATGACAGGGCTTCACACATCCCGCACTAAATTTCTCACAACAACCAACAGTGCCACTCTTAAGAGATAACTTCCTCTCGACTTCTGACCCGACTCTCCTATCAAATATATCCCAAGTTTTATGTTTTTTTCGATAACACTCCTATAATCGCATCTGTAATAGTGTAATGGAGATGCTGTTGCAACTCAATTCAAACTGCCAACATCCTTCTCTCTCTGTCTCTAGAGACGAGTATAATATCACACTAATAAAATATATTATTGGCTTGGAACTATAAACCGGACGAAACTGCTACGGAGGAGGTCACTCCTCTTTGGAATTAAAACCAGACTCAAACTATCTTCGTCTTCTTCTCCGTCACTCTTTTTCATGTCGCCTCAAACTTGTCACTAACTGATAGACAAGAAAATCTAAAAATTTCACAAAAACTACATGCACAACATATTGAAGAGTCTGAGGCTCAATCACTACTACTAGTCCAGTCACAAGTGGCGAGAGATATCTCAGCTCATAGAAAGTTTATCCTCTCTCATAAAAATTGAGAGAGACGGATAGCGCAATGACAAAACATGACGTGACTTCATGCATTATATGTACCTACTCAAAACTAACAAACAAATAAAATAACCAACCTAAAAAAATTCAAGTTTAACATTNATCCTCTCTCATAAAAATTGAGAGAGACGGATAGCGCAATGACAAAACATGACGTGACTTCATGCATTATATGTACCTACTCAAAACTAACAAACAAATAAAATAACCAACCTAAAAAAATTCAAGTTTAACATTTCCACTTCTATCTGTAAATATACGGGACATGTTTACACAGAATTTTCTAGTAGTGCTAAAGGTGTGTAGGATATAATATTATACCTGATGGAGATTTGTCCAATCACAAGAAGAATCCTATTAGCCGTTCTTTTTTTTTGTTTTTAGCTATGGTTTTCGTTTAAAGGATGATTACATGGCTTTGATTTGACTTTAAATGGTCGGCTATTAGCTTGCTGCTTGGTGGTATGCCCTTAACTTTGGTTTAACGCAATAGAAATATTTGCATTTAGATTAGATCATGCAGCTAGCTATCCGCCAGTTTATTCCGTATACACAAGATCACTACTAAACACAACAATTTAAAAGGATGTTACCAAGTTCACAGAAAGAACATATTTTTTGCCGACTCACAATGCAAATCTGCTATATACTGTATATTGATACATGGAGCTATACAGAAAAGGATTTGAATTTTATATACTAGGTTTGCAATTTGTAGGGGTACCAGTATTAAAAGAGGTAACTCTACTAAATCTCAGCTTTTGTAAAGAGATAAGGAGTTCTAATTCTATGTAAATTAAAGTTTATGTGTAAAGAACCAGAGTTGATGTTAAAAAGCCTGGATGTATACACATAGTAATAGTGGGTTGACAGCTGCTCTATGTGTTAGTAGTTAAGTCTAGTGGGTTTATAGAAACAAGAAACAGGCAGTCTGGTGTTGGAAAACTTTAATTCAAACTATGCCAAGAGCACGACCGAAGAAATGTCAAGTATCAAATGGAAACTGGATCAACTAGACCGCGTTGTTCCCTCTGTTCACATTGATGACTCTGCAAGGAGTGAGTGGATGATGGGAAGGCAAACCAAAACGAAGCAAAGAAACAGAACGGCGCGTTCCAATTTTTGCAAAGAAGTATAATACTTCGTCAGTTATGCATTATAGAGCTACTTAAGCCTCTTTAACTTTAATACACACACACACACACTCCTTTTGGATAGAGAGAATAATATTATTATGTAGATATAATATACGCAAACGAGTTTCACTCGTAACTCTTTTAAAGCGCATTGTTACAAGTCTTGTGAAGTTAAGAGCCTAAAGGGATTGGGATGATGATATTATGTATATGTGTGCAGATTAGATTGCACTTTTGCTCTAAAACCTTTGGCAAGCTATAGAGAGTAGACAATGATGGTGGAACACAATAGAAAAGGCAGTAAAGGCAAGTTATGCCAAATTATAGCATGGTTAAAATCCTCCCTGGCTAAACGAAAATGTACAGTTATTGTATTTGATCTTTGTAAAAGAATAGAAAAGCCTGGATTTCATTGTAGGTCTCTGTTCTCTGTGCATCCTGTTGTTGTTTCTACTTATGGTCGCTTCTCTGCTCATGCAATAACTGCTTTGCCAACCTACAACCCTTACCTATCTATCTATGTAGGTAGGCAGGTAGAGACTATTGTACTTTTTCCTTCGCTATTTTGGCAGATTGAAAGGAACGCATGGTGTGTTACTGTTGCTATTACCATTACTCTTCTAATCCACTGTGATGTGAGTTGCACTCTTTCTACCTATACTTAACTACCATTGCGTCATTATTTATTTACAAGACAAAACTGTTCACACAGATCCCTTCTTTAACCATTTGCTGACGTGACACTTGATTTCCGACGAGCTTCTTCCCATATCCAACATCCAACCACACGTTCTTCACTTCACACTACTACAACTACAAGACTCCACTAAAATATCACCAAGTACACTAAAGAACACGAGAAACACTAATGACAATGACACACACTACTAATTCAGTGAGGGAAAAGCGTAGACAATTAGCAAATGTTCACATCTATTAACTTGATGGCAAATTCTATTGTCTCCCTTTAACTATTGTCTTTTCTGCTTATTTATTTGCTAATGTGACTTTAAATAAGCAATGAGATTTTCTAAACACTAATTGTTGATTCTGTCGCGAGGCAAGAACTGCAACTACACTTTCAGTACACTCACTAATTACTGTTAGGAATTATGCATGTGAAACATTATTATTACTATTACGTGTGTGTAGATATATTTAGATTCTTAAATACAATATAATATGTTAATTGTGGATTTTCTATTCAAGTTCCTTTGTTACACTACACCTTTTGAAAATTAGAACTACAAAGAGTAACACAGAGAGTCAGAGAAGAAATACAGACGTCCGTGCTCAAGTCGATGTCAAGGCACATTGAGCGAAAATCCTCTTTAGTTACTAAATGCATTCACTGCCCATTAGTTTTGCTTCGTGTTTTTTCCATTACCACTACGTAAATAATGTGTGCACAGAAATGCATAACGTGATTTAATGTCTATATAAGTACGTAGTACATATGGATGTAGCTAACTACCACACATACTTTCATAAACTCCTCTCTCCATTCTTTATAGGTGGAATTGAAAAAAAACTAGTGAATTACTTTGCATTGCATTGCAATGCACAACATTTACTGGGATATATAACTTTTAATGGCATATAGAAAGAAGGGAAGTGAAACAGACAGATTTTCTTGCATTGTAAAATGTTAGAGTACTTGCCCTATGTGCATAACATGATACTACACACGTGTATCATCGTTAACATTGTTAACAGAACTCATAATGGACGACTAGTCGTAAAGAGTAATGCAAAATCTAATGTTTACCATATCATTATCGATAGGGATAGTCTACGCAACTATCTATCTACTGCTTTTTTGCCCTACCTATTATCGTCTATAGAACATTATTCAAATCTCTGTGGTAATATTATGTATATTAACTACGAACAAGTTTAACTATTGTGTTCTCCTGTATAAAATAATAGAGTCTCCAGCCTCCCAGCCACAGTTAATGGCTAATTGTAAGTGAAGGAAGAATGAAGAGAAGACAAGGCGAGGCGCCTTCAGCACAAAAAATCTTAATGAAAATATGTTTGCGTTCAGCAAGCGGGTGTGCTTACTACAGATAACCACTAAATGATCAAATATAGTACAAAAAGACACTATAGATATATATATCTAAATATATTTTTATTCTTTAAGCACCTAAGAGAGTGTGTGAATTAAATCTGTCGATCCATTCTTATTTATTCCAATGGCTCTCTTCACTGTTAGATTCATTCACTCAAATAGCCATTGCTTTTATTATGATGAGTGAATTGAATGAGAATTGAAGTGCTCAAATTCTATAGATAGAATAATGTGCCTAGCCAGAATAGAATGCTTTCGATATTTCTGTTATTTATGTATGAATGCATATACCTATGTATACAAATAGGTATTAGTGTTGTGTACACATAATATTATAGTAAATTGTTATGCCATGCTGTGTCTGTGATGTGCTTTTCAGCTTCGTTTAACATTAGTTATTGTTGGGATGAGTGCATATCATCCAAGAAAGCGTAAGAACATTCAGATCAAATTAGAGTACCCATGTACTCACATCAATGTTAGCTATTTCATTCAATTCAAACAACACTTATCGTTTAGTGCCGTAGCAGGACATACGATACGAACCAACAGAAACAACATACACGATATTCCATGCCTAATCTTAATGGATGAAAAAATACCTTGTCGAATACTAAAAGAATGTTGATGTTGATTTAGTCGGCTGATAAAACTCAAGAATATCTTATCAAATTTCTTACAGCAGTCCCTATTTGATTTTCTCTGTAAATGAAATGTTAGATGAGAGTGCACTTTGTGAACCTTTAATACTATTACATGTGCAATAGAACAGATACCTACACATTCTTTCACAATTGTCTATTAGCATTGCTTTTACATGTCAAAGCTTTCAACAATTTAACAACACAGGTATGAACTGGTATATGACATCCGCAGGCTAAGAATATACTGGCAATTTGGTGTTGCTTATGCCTCAATTATAGCAATCAATCACGTTTAAGGTCATTACGACATTAAAAACATGTCAGGAATTCACAAATGCCTATAAAATCTAATTTTCCACTATTAGTAACCTGTTCATTAAAAATTGCAATTCTTATTTTATTTTTTAAACAAAATCGACTAGACTGCAATTGCTCATCTCCCGTTACGATAAGCGTTAACATCAGCCATGTAATATCAAGGTTATGCTACGATGGACATAATTAGGAAAATACGTATGAATAAATACTAGGTGCTTGAACGTGTTATTTTCATATTCCTCGTAATAAATACTTGTGTGAGTGATGATAATATTCAAAATATTTCACTTAGCATCATAAGATTATAGTAATCTTAATACAAAAGGGTATCTATAAAATTGCTGAAGTAACTTGGTTATATGAGTAATGGCTTATGGGTAACTGATTAATTAGACAAAGATCTCTCGCACAATATCTACTGTGCACAGTCTGTTGCTTTCTGTGTATCATTTGTTGTGATCAGCTCGATTTCTACATTTCCTTCCGCAAGTAACGGGATAGATGGAAAATCTAGAAGAGAGACGAAACGAGAATGAGGAGGAAAGCTACGCTACACTACACTCATAATATTATAGTAGTGAATATAATAATATAGGGAACTGATTGTGTGTTAACCAATAGCCTGAGTGAGGCAGTTCAGTGAGCGAGACGATTGTGTACACATTGACAGGGAGAAAAGAGAGAGATATATGGAGAGGAGAACATAATAACCTTATGTACAAACAGAGTTTATATATTATTTCAAACCCTCTTGCTGGCTATTATGTTAGCGTATATTATGATGTGAACCCTATCGACAAAGGAGAAGGAGCTTATTATGTGCGTGTGTGTACACGAGATGGAATATCTCCTGTTACATACATACACAACTAGTTTACTTATGTTATTATTACGCAAAAGTGCGTAAGTGTTCAGTTCAGCTAGTTATGCATGTATGTAAGAAGATGATATGAAAATAGTAAAATAGGCGAGAGAGAAAATGTACGGAAAGGTAGTCAAGATAAGTTTGCAGATAGGCAAGAAGGAAACAGAGATACTATAATAATAAAATTCCGGTTTATCTATTCCCCGCATTCGGTTTTTTTATCATTGCACTGACATATATGTAGTAACTCACGTAGTTCTCTGGTTTTGTATGACTCTCGGACTTGGTTGGCTAGAAACATGCCGTGCATTATCATAGGCTATTTTCTTTTCTTCACATATGGGATTGAATTGAACTTTACGGTGGAAGGGACAGAGAGACAGACAGAAAAATCGGCAAGAAAACAGAGTGGAAGGGAAAGAATGGGAAAAGTCAAACTGCTGTGAAAGAAACTTTTGCCCTATTATATTGTAGTAGTCGGAGAGCGAGAGAGAGAGAGAGACAGAGAGAGAGTGAAGGAGTAGTGATAAGGATTCGGTGAGATACGAGAGATTCGTTAGCTTGGCACACAGCACTAGCCGGGTAACATTATTTTCTTAGCCTTCCCTTCTCCTCTGAATTGAATGAGTCACTTAAAAGTGTTCGTGTGTTCACTTATTGCCACTCTAGAATCTTATGTTTACCTCCTACCTCCTTATAAAACCATATTGTGTCTGTCTCATACAATTACAATCTATTCTCTCTATTATTATATCTATCTATGGACACTAATGGCTATTATTATACATATACTATTATATAATTATAGAGATAAAACCCACCATGGTATTGCAATCCAATCGAGACGAAAATGAGACGAGAGAGTGAAAACGGAAAACTATATTTTACCTACTTGTTTTTGGGAAACATTATTATTATCTGTGGGGAACAGATAGGTTTTATAAATCCATTATAGTAGAATCCATACACTAATGGTAAATATCGTTGAGTGAATTGAAGAAAGTTGATGAAAAGTGAGTTGCACTCGAGATGAGTTAAATTCACTCGTGTTCAATGGGAACAACTTGGGACTAGGATCATTTGTCTTTACTAGTAATAAACTTTTCACAGTTATAACCATAGGACACACTAATAGCTTTTAACTGGGAACACACACTCAGTGGATATTGAAAAGTGTAAATAGAAGTTGTACTAGGCGAATTTTAGAAAGAGAGAGAGAGAGAGAATCTCTGGCCTTTACTTGCTCGTACGGCGAACGACGACAAACTAACAACGAGATGAAAGAGGAAGGAAGGAAAAGAGTTCAGGCGGAGATACGTTGTGTACATGTGTACGGATATGTAGGAGAGACCTTAGTACAGATTCGTATAATAATAATATGTCCCTATACCTACCAACATTCGAGTAAGTGGTTTCGTTTCGTTTGCTCTGATGTGGTGGTGTGTGCTCAACTCACACATCCCACCGTGTCTACTTTGAAACTGAACGAGAGAGAGAGAGAGAGACAGAGTCGTTCGTAGTAGTAGAGTAGTATGAGTATGAGAGAGACAGAATGTTGAAGGAAAACTGAAGAGAATGAAAGAGGGGATCCGAGCCACCGAACCGACAAGCAGCTGCCAAATCTACTTAAATATTGAACCGGGTTCTATACTGTACGAGAAAACCACGGATCCCTTTGCTTTTCCTATCTATCTCCCTTTACTATGGCTTTTCCTCCTAATTTTGCTCGCATTTAGAATTGGAGTACCCTTATGTTCCTATTTTACCTTCAGTCACATAGCTACACACTTGAATTCAATTATATCCTCTGAAAATTCACAGAGAGAGAGATAGTGTATAGTGGGAGTTTTGGTAGTTATGTCGTAACAGGAGCGAATACCACAACAGACATTATTAGTAAGAACAAAACTGCTAATGCTTTTCCAAATGTGTTTACAACATTTTCAGAACTATATATATACAGTACCTATCTATATAGTTGTATTATATAGTTAAGGAACATCATCTTGCATTCTAAATGGAATTCAATTGGAGTCAAGAGTGCTTTTCCAATGTTCCCACTCATACTAATGTGTTTTGATCTAAAGAAATGTAATGCTAGACACGGAAGAAAATGTCACGACTCAGTTCCTTTGATTTGTGTTGACTTCACTCAGACTTTTATACATCTATATCTCTGAAAACAAAACACCCATACATATTTCATGATATAGTACAATTCTATTCAGATTTTAACGTAGTACAGGAAAAGGGAACTGAAATAATGTGGAGGAGTGGAGCACGAGTTGCAAGTATTTCCCTGTTCCTGTCTAAAGCTATCCGCTGGAAATGTTGAACTTGAATTGGACACAGAGACTTTGTATACAAAATAAAACAAAACATTCACATGTCTACATTTATAGGATCAGATTTGAGTTGGCTCAACAGAGATTCGTGTTTTCTTCCATTAGCCTTAACCCAAGTCACTCAGTCATTCAGTCACTCGACTCCAACTCCACTCCAAGTTGAAAGTCAAAGCCACAGCCAAGTTCTTCCCATATATCCAACTATAGTCAACGGAGTTAAGACAGAAGAGGTGTAGAGGAGTCTGATATGCTAAGACGACACGACCGCCCAACTCAATCCGACTTTTTCCTCATTCCTCACGCAGACCATTATAACTCGACTTGACTTTTGTCGTACACTCCCAAAACATCAGTTATAATATTCTAGGGAGAGAGAGAGTGAGTCAAATTCTACTAGTAAACACAAATAGGAGCTAAGAGGCAATAATATGCATAAGCTATATATGCATTTCTAATGGATACATACACGTGGAAGTTAGAAAAGCAGCGATGGAATGGCATGCCAAACGATCCTACATCCTACCTTTATTATTATACTATGGTAATTGTGAAATAAGCTATGCATTTCTAATGGATACATACACGTGGAAGTTAGAAAAGCAGCGATGGAATGGCATGCCAAACGATCCTACATCCTACCTTTATTATTATACTATGGTAATTGTGATGTAATGTGAGAAACTTGAAATTGTAAGACTACACTCGACTCTCCAGCTAGTTACGTTACGTTACAGCTTTCAGGTGTGAGAGAGAGAGCCATAAAATGTAACCCAAGTCGAGAGTCTTAGAATATTTCGAATAGTATTTCTTGTTTTCCTCGTTATAATTGTGTTTATGCAGGAGATACATATATGTGTTTATTATTTTGATGCTCTTTTAGTCTATTGCATTAGTTAAAGTAACACGTAGAGACAATAGACGTTCATAGAAATAGGAATTAAGGAAAAGAAATGCATTTGGATAGCTCTCAACTACCCTATCATAATAGAATAAGATCCAGAAACCAAAGGAAAACCAACGGAGTAGACGAAACAGCATACAAAATGCATTTTCATGTCTCTAGAGTCTTTTTCCTACTGCCAAAAATCATAGGGAAAGAAGTAAAGGAAGCCTGGAGCTGTTTCCAGGCAAAAAGGAAAACACTTTCCCTTGTAGACGTTTCATAAGAACACTTATCCAATGCTATTGTACTAATGCTACACTATGCTACACTATTAGAAACTGTAGACTAGAATTCTCCTGAGAATAATTTCCCTCCAACTCTCCGAATGGATTCGCACTTTCCACATTTACGAAGCCTCACATTCCCTTGACACCGACACGTTGGCGTTGGCTCTACAAGAACAACTCACATACATTTTTACTGGCGATGTAGGATGTGCATTTATTTATGGAGTGCTATCTCGAGCACTTACAAAAACTACACGTCCAATGGAAAACAGCATAAATAGAAACAGAATCCCATCTGGCCCTTGCCTCTCTATTTAACATACCATAGATTTTATACTCTGCTGATCTCTCTCTTTTCCATTGGGTCAGGTCATGATGGCAAGTTTAGTAGTTGTTCTAGAATTTCGACGACGAGAATTCCAGGGCGCCTCCAATTTATTGCAGACGTGCAAAATGGGCCAAAGAAAACCGACACAAGACAACTCAACATGAGTGCAAATGCAATTTGGCACGTCAAAATTCTTTTCTAGTGTTGAATCCTGGAAATTTACGACAGAGGATAAAAACCAGTGTCTCTATCCATCCCATAAAGAATTCTATACACAACTGTATAGCACATGAGTAGGTAGAATATAGTAAACTGGCGAAATTCTTTCAATATTTTACAACGTAATAACAATATCAACACAATAACATACTACTGTGGTGGCTAGTTATAAATTTTACAAGGAATTCCTCGACTTGTTCACAAAATAATAGTATGTGATTATGAAGTTTGTATTGTAGTGTTTGTTGGTGTCCCCGCTGAGGGTTCTAATTGTATAATAGCAAGAGAGCAAGCCAAATCAACTGTAGCACGCTTTGGAGATGATGGCAAGGGAAGGCAATCAAATTCGAGATAAGTATCTTAAGCATATAAAAGCCGACATGTCAAGTCCACATAAATTTAACCATTGACAAGTGCTAATTATTTTGCAAAAACTTTCCCATCTCTTTATTTACGCATTGTTCGTCGAGTGGTTAGACATTTAGCTTCTCAATCTCACATTTTATACGAGTCATAAACAAAAGGATCGTGTGAATACTCAAGGATAGTAGTTACCTTCATTCACGGAAGTTTTCTCTGGCTAAAACAAATAAGATACAAAAGAATCTCACACAGTGCAAACTGCATACACTTTATTTATTTTTTATTTCCAATGACTTCTGTTCGTAATTGTTCACGGATAGAAATTATCGTAATAAGCTAATTGAGAGTTCATTTAAAATATCTCTTACCAACTATAAACCTCAAGTACATGAGCATACATTAACGATTATGCATTTCTGCCTACATACAACTACACATGATCATTGTAATATTATATAGAGTGAGCAAACACGTTTACATTAATTGCACACATAGCAAGATAATAGAAAAGCAGACTAAGCCACAACCACAATAAACTTTTTCAATGCTCAATGCCACAAATATTGAAAGTGTGAATTTCAATAGTAGCATTAACTGGTTTTGCTTTGTTAGTTAACTGCTGTATATAGTCGCAAGTTTTGACCTGACGTCCCTTTGTTTATTGTTGGCTTCACTTGACTCATTACTATTGTCAGTTGCCAAGTCATGAGAGTCATGACGCATGAAAGTGTCATGTCACTCTATTCTTCAATAGACATACCTATGTCTTTTCTTACTGTAACATGTATAGTGTGTCTGCAATTAAATATACACAGTGTAAAATGCAGTTGATAAGTATAACTACGTGCTATTCCAACATTTCTATTCTCTTATTTATGAATCATATTTTCCCATCAGCTGACAATCCGCCATAAACACAGCACATGTGTGTTCATCTTTTTTTTAGCCTGTCACAACTGAACTTTGCACGTTTATCTAACTGCCAATTGCCAGAGAGTGAGGAGGCATATATAGAAATATACGCAGCATAGCGTATTATAATGCTTGACATGCATAATACACTTTTATGTTGACTTTAACATTTGTGATATGTTGAAAAGTATCTGAAAATGGTTCGACTTTTGTTAGCCTCCTCTTTAGAAACACATTTATGAGTAATAGACTATCTGTTCGTATTGAATTGGAGAAGACAGACAATAATTTAGGACTTTTTCCTCACGATTTTTTTTCTTTTACTGTTATTCACTCATATAATGGGCTGACAAAGTATTGTGCAGATTGAGCGGGAGGGAGTCTGTATTTTTTACCGTGCAAAAACGCCTCAGCACGAAACGAAGAAGACACAGAGAGATTCATTTCAATTCTCAAGGAGATATCTTTTAGAGTTGAGGGAAAACTTAACCTATACACAGACATTACTCTAGCTACTATGCTAATATCTAATAGAACACCCAAAGAACTTTTTCAGATGTTATCTTTCAGAAGAGCATATTGCTTATTACACTCTTACTTATTACTTTTGAACATTAACACTGAGAGATAGGGAAATGGCTGAAACTTTTTATGAGTGTCTATTCTATATAGGTTCCTAAGTTTGCTAACTATTTATCTCTCCTCTCTCTCTCATTTCATATCATTTTGCTATTTTGCAAGAATGAATATTGCAGAGAAGCAACTCTCGTAGGATGCATAATAAAGGCAAAGAGCTAGTTTAATATGGACGTCGGCTCTCACTCCTAATATCTTTTCACTGTGCAAACTATATTCATTTGGGATTCAATTCCATTTTCACAGAGACTCACTCAGGAGACTAGTAGTGAGTGTCTCAACTCTCAACTTAAACTAGCAGTACAAGTCAAATATCTAAACAAGACGTACAGGATTTCATATTTCAAACCCAAATGCTTTCAATGTGTCTGAAAATCTTCATCCCTATCTTTCCTCGCTCTGTTTCTCTCTTTTTGCACACGCTGTGCACAAATACACTACTAGAAGAGCCAAAAGATAGAGACAGAAAGGCTAAAGCACCCACCTCACTCATCTATGACTCTATTATTATATGACACTAAAGGACAGCATTTCAATTTGACTTAGTAGAAACTTTGCCACTACACTAAACTTCTTGCTTATAGTTCACTGGAGTTTAGCAGACATGAGATGTGCAAATCATTGCTCATTTCCTCTTTTACTTATAACTTCGTTCACATTATAATTTTACTCTGTGGAACACTACAAATTCACAAAGAGGAATATATTTCAACCGTCTCTCTCTCTCTCTGTGTGTTGCAGTAATAGTAGAGTAGACAGTAGAAGAGAAGAGCCCATTTGTTACTCTATTCACTACTCACTTCCAGATACATAATATTTCTATTTCCAAAGTTGAGAATACGCATTAGCATATTATTATTACTGTTATTATCATTATATTTCATAGCCATACACTATTCATGACCGACAGATATGATAGCCCAAAAGTGTATTTCACCATTTATCCTTTTATACTTGCTGTACAGCACATAACACTACACCACCACGCTCTATTATTATCAAACGACAAGGGATACATTTACGAATTTCCTTTTTTCCAACATCTACCCATAGTTTTGCTAGTGCACTTACTTACACACACGGAGTACATGTTACATTCACATTGCATTAGATTATCTTTCCCTATAGTCTCATTTTCTCATTCCATTGTATTAGTCCATTGTCTGTTGAGGCACATACTCCTTTTTCCAAACCACTTCACTTTACTCACGTAAACTACCAATATTAACTTGCCTTGTGTGCGAAGTGTGATTTCCCTCATATTCCCCTGGCCATTTCGATATATAATAATAACACGACCCTTTTTTCATCATTTCCACATATATAAACAATATTAGTACAGTTTCATATCCAAGTAGTACACAGAATGAATGACCAACTTGGATTTACACTTTGAATCAGGATGCTAACACACTAAAATACAAACTAATATGAAAAAGATGATAAATGGTGTGATTCATCAATGAAGCTATTATTTAGCTACATACATCCTACAGCTATTCACGATCTGATACCAAATGGACAACAAAGGATGAATTTTAGCATTGGCCATGCCTGCATCGTCTCACAAAAAGATGAACTAGGAAATTCTAATAACCCAACATATACCATATGCCCTATTATTATTATATATGTGCATGTGCAATTAAACTGTTATAGCTGATACTAGACTCAAATTCTCGGAACATTAGTAGACGAAGAGCAAAAAGCTTCTATTGCCGTTTTATACCATATATGGCTACACATAAAATCCATAATTTAGTTGCAGGATAAGCACAAAGGCTCATTTGTACTTCATTTCACTTGAATCAGCTTCATTCACGTTGTATTATGCGTATATTATAGTCAACTACCAGTGGATCAGCATCAGCATCCTACTTACAAATCTCTCAATACACAATGCTCGACAACTTCCTTATAAATGTACAGATAATCATCTCTCTACTTTCCCATTCTACTACAGATAAGTTCAATCTCGGCTGCGGGGGTCAACTGTCAAGTGCAATTATAACCATC
>JABASI010002119.1:0-20998 GCA_019776505.1 Tomocerus nigrus
GTGTCAATCCTATGAATTCCCACGATACATTAAGTCTGCCGACTCTCTCCTGGAAGAGTCAGCTGACTCGCCGGGAGTGAGTTGGCACCGCTTTCAAGGATAATCCCGGGAATTAAAATACCTTAATAAATGAATGGGCAGTCAAAGTTGAAGACAAGAGAACAACATCCCCGCAATTACATTTTGAAAGTGGCATATAATAATATGATGATCTTAAAGGAGAGGACGGGATATCGGCGAAAATTTACTTCACGAGCGATGACCTTTGCAGATATTTAGTAATCGAGGAATTGGGTCCTAAATTGGAGGAATATTTTGAGATCTGTGGAGGTAAGTTCACCCTAAAAACTAAAAACAATTCTTTTAGTGGCTATTTAGTTACTCCCAACACTCACAAGCCTGTAATCGCTCCACTCTAAAAAATTTATATGTCGCGATGTGAAACCAGCAGATTTTTTGAGCAAAATGAAAATCGTTACGATTCGGATTGGCGAAGTTTTGTAATATAGGATGGTCATCGCATTTCTTTGACAAGAGAAAACGAGATTGTTGGCCACCAACCTCCTGGTCTTCTATCATATTATTATCACTGTATTAACAATCAAAGAGGTTATGAAATGGGCCGAAGAGATAGTCTTGAATCTCTTGGATATATGCTGATACATTTTCTGAAAGTTAGTCTCACTTGGCTTGGAGATTTGGGACTAACGAAAAGACAAAATAACGAAACGATATGGAAACGCAAAGTGGAAATTGAAAAGATTTGTGAAGGGTTGCCTTCGAAGTTGGAAGATTATATGAAATATTGCAAAAAGTTGAAATTTGACGAATCACCTAATTATGATTCCCTTAAGAAAATGTTCCGAAGGTTATATACAATGCAAAGCTACGAGGCGATGAGATGAATTTATTGTGTAGTTCTACTGAATTAGAAACAGTACAAAAAAAATACAACTGACAATTCGGACGCGGCGTGAGCGAATATACCTTCTATTATAATGCTAATTATTTTGTTACAATAACCAATAAGGTAATTAACGTTACTGAAACCGCAGAGATATTGTTAATTATAAATAGGGGAAATTGTCAGACTGAATAAATAATAAACTTTGCAACCCTTAAGATAGAATTTGGCTGCGGAAGTAAAACTACTTGATTTTATTTTCAATAGTTGCTACTTGGACCAGGGCTCCATCCATCCATTTTTTTATTTTGTGGATGAAGTCAGAAATGAGTGAAAATTTCTGTTCGCCCGCTGAAAATGGACACTTTTCCAGTTTTCCGCTTATTTGTACCAATGCTTTCTTTTTGTCGGATTTTGGGGGAACGAGAGCCAAGAGTCCAAACCTTACTGGCTTACTGGCTTTTCCCTGTAACTATAACTGTGTGCTCCATGTGGCGCCTGTCTGTCTGTACCAAAGTACCAACCGTATCTAGCATTTATTAATTAAGGCTAGATCATGTGAGCTTCGACTGTCATATTAGATGCATGTTAAATATTTTTTGCACACTATTATTGACCCCCCAAGTTAATATTATTAAGTGTTTTTAATCGTGCTTGAATTTTCATTTCGATTTTTATTTTGTACCATTGCATTACCAGAAATATATAGTATATGTTTGCATGGAGACATAGGTTTTCTACTTGCACATTTAAGTTTCGTGACCAGCATAACGCCAATTACATGAATGTCTGTAGTTACAAGTTTAAATTTCAAAGAATTCGATTAGACAGCTACAGAATTATCAGCATTAATCATATTTTGTAGGTACTCCACTGTTAGTAACTATTATTGCTACATATGAAATGTAATGATTTACGTTGGTAATGACTGCATATATTATTTAATATTAGAAAAGATTTTTAAATAGTGTCTTAACATATTAAATACAAATAAGTGTAGCACCTATGTGCACCAGCAGGCCAGCAGCAGTCCTTGCATATTTAGTGAACGATGGGCGATGACAGCACTTAAAAGATACCAAAAAGAAACCGCTCTCTTAAAAACAACCAAAAGGAAGCCTACGTTCTACTACCAACATTCCAAAGACAACTGTACGTTGCATTATGTAAATTGCAGAACACCTACACATAAGTTATATTTACATCTAAGAGAGATATTTTGAAGCTTTGCAAACTTAAGCATTGAGAAGAGAAACCAACTTAGGCGATGTCTCAGTTCAAAATGCAGGCAGGCAGTATACCTATGTAATTCTAATTACTGAATTTGGAAAGGTGGGCACTGGCGTGGTGCGATGAGACCATCATCCAAATTCTCTATGCTAATTATAATAATATGATATAATATACTGCCTATTGGAAATAATACGTTTTCTGGTTTCAGCAGGAGACATTTCCATGAACAGTTGAGTTTATTGCAGCAGTACCATTTTCGTTATGCCATAACAGGAGTACTGTAATATTGGGATACCTACCTATAATATAGGGTACCTACTCACACATAACATAGTAAATATAGTTTAAAATAGTTTTTTTCTAATTGAACGTAACCTTTGAGTGTGTAAGTGTGTAGGAGACAGAAAGGTATATCTAAGTACAAATCCTATACTGACGAAATCTAATAATACGGAACAACAACCGCCCGTCTTCATTTATTGTGAATGATAATGCTCTAGATTTTCCCAATGCAAACTGCCAAGAACGCTGTCCCTGATTTTCATGCCAGAAACGCTTTTAGTAGTAAAAACCATCACGCCTCACCTCATGCACAGAACAGATGTACCTTTTACACATTCGATGATGGTTATTTCCAGGTAGGTATCTCATCTTCGCAGACACCACTTTTTATTTCACCAATTGTATTTCGTTGAAAATGGACACTGATAATGAAAGGCATCCTTTCAGAAACAATGCATGGTACTGGTACATTGGTACATAATAATATGCAGACAGAATGCTTTACAGGCTTTACAGATACTAGTGCCTATGTTTCAAAATCCGCTTTGAGGTTAACCAAATCAGAGTCATAAAACTTTCTAAATGACGAATATAACGATGGATTTATTTTGAGGAAGCTTCAAGTTTCAATTTTAGCCTCCACTGCAAATTTTTTGCATTAATTATAAATAAATAAAACTAAATATAAAATTTCGGTGGAATTGTACTTGTAGTTTTACGCTTTTTAAACGTAGGTATGGCATAATCAATTTCCTTGGTCTGGCTGAATTCTGGATGCATAGAAGGCAAGCGTCATACAGTGCTGCGTTATTTTAAAAATAGCAATAATTAATATGTATGCACAATGGCGCATAAATGTCAAATTTTGTGTAGTGACATTGTATGAATGCATAATTAACAACATGCATTTTTGCTTGAACGTCTAAGTATGTGCAGTGCATAAACAATATTATAATTTTATTATACAGGTGTTTATGTGGCGTAGAGGCACCGTTACAATAAGTGGATATAAAAACAGTGTTATATGAAGGTTGGTATATATTATAGCGAGGAGCACATAGGTATCCATCTACCTGTTTGTGGGTAGTAGAGTAGCATTATTTTGGTTTGAACAGCGGTTAGAATCTTAGAATAGTAAAAATAACATTATGCTCATGCAGGAGGTGTTCTTATTATTGTCATTTCCCACAATACGCAATAAAATCGTAGAATGAGTGTTAGAGAACAAGTGAAATGCCTAGCCATTTCCTTGTATTACAGAAGCACTTGACTTATACTACTTAAGCTTTACGTTTGGACAAAGTGCTTGACTGTTTGGTCGTGGGTGCCCATTTAACCAAGTGTCGTAGAGGAGAAAGCAGTTAAAATTAAATATGTCTCATAGCCATTATGCTGTTTTGTTCTACAAGCGAACTCTAAAATCCTGTTCATGTGTAATTGGAATATGAATGCGGGAAGAAGGAAAGAACTTATACAGACAGACAGATTGAATGCCTACAAGAGTCAAGACCAAGAGTAGAGACACAAATATAATATTTCTGTATGGCTATGAATGAATACAATACACCTGTTTACTAATTGTATGTAATTGTATGGTGGAATACAATATCCATTTGCTGTGCTATGGAAAATAATAATTTAGCAACCTATGCATGTTGATGTATTGGATGTATGTATTTACTAGGCTGACATGTAGGATATAGAATGGTACTATGCATGCTATGTGTAGAACTTTAACTTTGTTCGTTTGTATTTTGTATACCTAAATACATTATTATGTAGTTTGCTTTTTACTGTGTGCATTTTTGGTTTAGTGTACTATCTATTGTACAGTAGGCTACGGTGCGGTAGTGGAACACACGAGAGAGCATTAGCATTAGATTTACAATTTTGCACTTACATTAGAAAAGCATAGACTACATACACCACATCGAGCAAAAAAGGAGCGTACCTACATCATGTAGCTCTACTTAATCTTATTATATGGCAAGTAGTACATATGTGCTGAATATACTTAGTAAGTGCTCGGCATATACATAGGAGAATAGAATAGTGCAACATAGTCGAGTAGGAGATAACTAGTTTGTTCTTTCTGCTCATTATTACGTTCTGTTCCTCTGTCTGTCTGACTTTTAGTTTGGTTTCGTGTGCGGTGAATTCGTGATTAAGGGTGTCCAAAAAGTTGTTTGTTCCTTGTCCAGCCAAAGTCCACAGATTAATTCATAATAGAGGAGCAGTGTTTCTAAAGACCCGTTTATCGTCTTGTACAAGTGTCGCCTCAAATGTGTGTGCTGTAGTGAGTCTTTGGTATATTTTGTGAGCAAACGAAATCGGGGACATTACCTTATATGGCCGTGGCTGAGTATATCTCCCGGTGTTGCCAATATCTTTCAGTTCCCATGCCCTTCCCTGCCACAGTCGTTTCCCATCCTTCTGCAGCATTTAAACAGATTATCTGGTCATCCCCAAGACGCGCTTAAATCATTTTCTGCACAAATTCTTACTAATAACAACACTTATTATTACTACTACAAGTATCAGTGTTCAATACAATACACCAACAGATATTGGGTCACCAAGTGTTCCTTTTGACATTCGTCACCTTCGGCTTCAAACACAGCCGTTCTCAACAGGTTTGTTTCATCTCATTATCATTATATACAAATTAACTTCTCGATTCATTTATCCATTCAACCCTGTGCATGCCCTACATTAAATAATACCGAAATTGCTACTCTCCCTCCAGCCACCGGATGTACAAATAACAGTAGGTACCTAACCATTGACAAAATCAATTAATCATCACCTCACAGAATTCAAACGACAGTTATCAGTTAATACACTTATACATAAATTAAAATTTTGAATTCCTGTTCTTGGTCTAAAATTAATAATAGTTGAGTAACATTGGAGAAGGGGATAGAAATCACTGGGCATATTTTAGTAGGTAACGCTATTTACATTTAACATTTAACAATTTAAGACAAAATTTCAGTTAGTGATGGAGGTATTCAGTATTATTATGGACTACAGCCGTTTATTCCAATTATCATCTCAATAGTAAAATCACCAGGATTTAGTTAATTAAGTAAATTGCTACTTTTAACTATTTAGTTAACAATGTTTTAGACAAAATGAAACAGTGTCTTTTTATTTACAAAATTAATTGTAAAAGAAATCGTGGCTATCACTAGCAGGAAGGAGTTGCAGGAGTGTTTGTAATAATAATTAATAGATTTGAAATTAATTTCTCATACTGAGAAAGTCATGCTATTTATTGCTAATAGATGTTATTTAGTAATGCATATAGTATAATAGCAATTTATCACGTTTATTTAAGAAAAAGTAAACAGTGACATTCCAACTTCTGTCGGGATGGTAAACATGCACAGTCAGCTCATCTATTTGTATACTAAAAGTAAACTTGTTAATAGATACGCAGTTTTTCTATGTGCATAAAAGTAAAGTAGTTAAGTCGAGTAGCAATGAACTTGCATGCAATCAATTAACATTTCCCTTTAATGCTAGTTGGTTTATTTTCTCCGTGAACAAAATGAACTTGCGACGCATAGAATTGAAGCAATTCGTTAGCTGCTAACAATGTATTTTCGTGTTTGTTTATGGCTGTAAAAATTTTAAGCTTGCAACAATATCAACCATGTGTTGTTTTAATCGCATTGTAAGAAGGCAATAAGACTAATCTATAACCTGTTGTATAAACTTGCTGCTCTACTTTCAACATGTCGGATAACATTTATAAAGAATGGTATACTCTCTACAAGATTCCTACTTTCAATTAGCTAGCTCGTCGAAAATCCACCCAACACGCTCCCACTCTTTCTTTAACTACCATTAATATTTTACATTAGGTATTTGTACACAATGCCTTGTCAAACATATGTACTTATCTTACTCGTTGCTACAGATTTTCACGTTTTAATTGAAAAATACGATGGAAATTAGGTGTTAATAGCTTAGACGTATTAGAACTTTAGTCCTCATTTTGTTTTGTGATGTTTCCATTCAAGTGGAATGCGTGAGAATATGCATTAGTGTTGGGTGGCAATTTAAAATGGCACAAAAACAGAATACCATTTTAGTGCATGCGTAATAATAGCAACCATATTATTCATATGCACACACTTTTAATCTAATTACTATTTGCTGTCACGGACTACATTCACTGCATGCTACATTTTTATTGGCTATTCAATTCACAAAATCGACACTACTGTTAATATTAGTAAATACGGCATTATTTTTTTGAAAATTACTTTTGCATGCACTTGTGTACTTTGGCCTGAAATATATTAAATATAATTTAAAATATCAATAAAATGAAAAAGGACCCATTTTTATGTAAATCAATAGATAAATAAGTTTGGCGTGGGTCCATTGCGATTACTGAATTATATATAGCTGTGGATTTTAATATTTTTCTGTAGTTATCTATTCTATGACTACTAGGAGGGGCAGGGCCAAGCTATCTACCTATTATTAGTTTATTAATGTTAAATAAAACCAAAATATTTCCAAGGCTATTGTGCTTGAACTGTAGTACATGACATTAGGAGATATTTAGAATTTCAATAACCACGGAATTTCCGAGTCAATAAACCAGAGAGGAAGTGGTAATTCTTGTTACTACGTATTATGCAAGAAATTTATTTCTCAGTAAATAGTCTCTCAAAGCTGAAAGTGGGTGTACGGTTAATATTCGCATACCGTTACTCGGTATTTGGTGCACACTCACTAACACACTATACATTTCATCTATACACCCACAAAATTCTCTGGCATAGTAAGTGCATTGCATTGTACGAGTAGAGTAGGTAAGTATCTTTCATTTGACAGTAACATGAGGAGAGAGAAAGTGAACAAACTGTCAACATCAAAATCAAAAGGTGGATGGATATGCTTTCAATTTAAAATCTCTGCAGCCATACAGATGCATAATGTATGTTTTATATATACCGTAAAAATCGAAATAAATCGCCAGGGAATTATTGTTTCAAAGTCACTTTTTGGGCTGAAAATTTCGATATAATTCGCCTGCAGACTATAGTCAATGGGGAATCCTTTGAATTTTGAATCCAACAGACGTCAGCGGCTTGGACGAATTTAGTACATCCTCCAGGGATTATTTAGCAGAATTGATATTTAGTTTGCGTAATTTAATAGTTTGGTTTTCCGACAGACATTTAACTGTTGACTGGCCTAATTAATCGATAATTCTCAGCTATTTTAATAGCTTGCAGTTTAAAAGCTATACTTCGTGACACGTAATTTGTAGGTCTTTTTGGAGTCAAATATAATCGTCCTTGTCCTTCTGCCATTTCAGAGATACTGCAGACTGCAACTAAACTGTATTCCTACCAGATATCTTATCACAAGCTAATGCCCTTACTTTGTAGTACACATGCCCTTACTTCTGTACTACACATGCATTTACTCAGTAAACGTAAACTTCTAAGTAAACATGCACACTTTTAAGTATATACGCACTAATTATAATATGGCGAATTATTTCGATAGGGGGAATTATTCTTTCGAATGAACAATTTCGATAGGGCGATTTAATTCAATTTTTACGGTATGGTGATTCTGACATTCACGTATTGAACTGCAAAATAACATCCGTCATAATCATAAAACGGTTCTTTAGATTACCCTTATTAGAAATTTACCCGATGGCAGTCATTTGAAATTACATTACATAAAGGTTTATTTTTTCAGAAATCAGTAATAATAATATTTCGACTCATAAAGCGAACGCAGATTAGTCCATCCAAAATAAAGAATATAGGTAGATTATATTTTTATAGTACACAATAAGACTACTAAAATTCAAACTAAAATAATAATTTTATACCTAAAAATATAATATTATAAAAAGTTACCGACTGGCTGCCGCTGACGTCATAGACAGTGCCGTCAATTAAAAATGAGCGACTAATTTATTAATTTGGTCAACAACAGCAACAGCAGGTTACATCCTAAAAAGGATATCTGCATTGAATTTACGTTAAATTTTACTCATACGAATAAAGATCTGTAGAATTAAAGTATTAGAAAGGCTTGTTATTCGTCATGGTCCTCTTGCCTTTAAAAAATGGAGCTTTTTAAGGTACTTAATTTAAGGGTATAAAAGGGTGGGTGGTATGGAGAAAACCATCAAGCTGACGCAATCATACTTCTACCATCGTATGCTATTAGTCGATTGACCTGCGCTAATTATCAAACAATCATTTTTGTGATTTTACAGCTATTTTTAGTAGAATTGATTTACCATTGAAGTGCCACTCTTGTTATTCTTACTTGAACAAAAAGATCATAATATTATTCCGGAAAACTGACGATTTGTTTTGTGCTGGCCTTCTGCTTCTAATCAATATGCAAGTCTTATTGTGTACCAGTACTACCTATAGATGTAATGTTCCTAAAGAGAAGTATCTAGTGCAGAATTTGCGTTGACATTCCCGAGGAATACAGACACATAGCAGTTAATTACTTAGTGGGTCGTATTTAATAAAAACCAAATCCTTTTGATTTAGTATTAGTTTATATTTGATAGTGACTAATGCCATACAGACAAGTACAATGAATTCAAATTCGCAAAAACAAAAAGAAAGCAAACAGTGTGTTGTGTGCATATCTACAGGAGATCATTTTAATCTAAGCCATTAAAGGCTAATGTTTTAAAAATAGGTATGATTTCATTTTGATATAGAAATCCTGCTTTATCAGTCTAGGCACACACAGTCTCCCCGTAATATACAGTTACGAATTTGCAAACATATTTATTTTGCGTAAATTTTGTTTCCAGCCTTCAACGTAATGCGATAATATTTTATTCGTTATGCTTTATGCTTGCAAGGACTATAATATATAGCTACTACTTTACTATATACTAATATAATAATAATTAGTATGCAGTGGGAAACATTGTCCTTTGATAATTATATGTGTACAGTACACTCTAGAGCAAGTACAAGTGTGACAAAATATTATTATTTATCTCTAAATCCCTACTTTAAGCCATAAATTAAAGAGGATAAGTTAATAGTATGTCATATAATAATAATAATAATAATAGGGCATTGCTCGTATTAATGTTTCACACTTGATGCAGATATTATGTGTAGTAGATAAGTAAGTATTTATGTGTATGCCATTCAATTATATAGTGTACACAGCAACGCAGTTGAATATTGAGGAGCATTTGGTGAAATAAATGCCGAAATGCAGTTAGATTCAATGTCATCCATCAGATGTAAATACTAAAGTGATAGTAAATATTAGGAATAGGAAAGTGATGATGATGTATTGAGTGGAATTCAGATAAATATTAATGAGACATAACAAACACTCATTATCACAGACTCGCATCGCTGAAAATAATTTCCAGACTTAGTAGTCCGCTGTTTTTTTCCGAATTAACACGGTAATAATAATGTATGCTTCACTTCAACAGTGTTGTCTTTATTGTAACAATCCCCGTCACAACAGCAGCTACTATAACAATGTAGGTATGTATGCTCATCTTTCCGCAGTTTGGCTCCCTCAGACCTTAGCAATTATCTCACCTGTGTTGTGATTCATGAAGCATACATTTTTACTGGGTAGGTGTAATTGCACAAGTAAAAAACTGGCAAGAAACGAAAGAAAATAACAGAGGACTGCCTGGCAGTGTTAATATGTAGCTGGCTAAAGGTGCATTTTAGTTATGATTATGATCTTCAGACACAGGTCACAACTGTGTGTGAGTTTTGTAGAATATCCAATATATAGCTTGTTGAGAGGCAGAGGAGTGAATCTCTGTGCTTGTCTACACAGCATACTACAAATACTTCAAGGTAGCTAACACATCCCAATAAAGCAATGTCAATACAGATATAGCTAGAAATGTAATGCTATCTGATCTACACACAAGACACAGACATTCAGAGGATACAATTCTATTACAGTGCTACTTTACTGTGTACATGCAATGTATATAATTTATGAACCTGGTGTTATGATAGGAATGTCCATCATTTTCAAACCACACGACGAAAAAGGACAAAATAAATCACATTTACTACCATTTCACCACTTATCTCTACTGTACACTGATTTTTAGAATTCATCTTCTAAACTCAAACTCCTACTGCTCAAATGAATTCAGGTTTCTGACTCATTCAATTTCACGTCATATATAAGTGCTGTGTTAGCAATTTTTATTAGCTGTGCAAATTTTCTATTCAGAATAATTCAGACGCAACAGTAAATAAAAATATGTAATTGCAAACTATCAACGCAGAAATACGTGAACGAAGTGTTGAATTAGGTTTAGGGTAACCTGCCTGACCACGACACGACAGAAGGTATATCCTATGTACTTAACATCATTCACTATTAACTAAATCATTAATTAATATCAATGCGAATTTCTTGCTCTTTGCGGGATAAAGTGACAAAATATTTCATTGTTTTAATTTAATTTCGATAAATATTTTTCTTATTTATTTAGTTACTAGTCATTTTCCTTCTTTGATGTAAAAACGAAATTTCTTATAATATTGTTGTTGTATTGTGTAGTAATAGTTTGGTCTTGGTCGATTCCATATTTTGACAAGTTGGTATGAAAATAAAATTTTTGCCCGTGAAATTATTAAATCCATACCATGATAAAGTATTTTATTGATCGTACATGTGTACTTACATAATATTTGTTTTCCATCCTATTTAAATAATGAAAGGAAGGTATTCATGTGTGATATCTGAAAACGCCGTTTAAAGTTCTTCGCACACTGAATAAAATTAGTATATTCATAAGCAAATAGTAAACAATAGATATTTATTGCATCCATAAAGTTAGGTAGGATATATTTTTATTGTTATTTAGTATTCATTATGCTTCAAAGCATATATACAAGAATGTATTTAGTGCAATTTATATTTATAACAACTAAGTCTATAAATTTTTAATTTTAATAACATGGAAGTCACGTACATGCTAAACAAGTTTATTCTAAAATGCACAAAATTGCAATTTAAATTAATGAAGAAAATTTTGAGAATCAATATATTTATGTATGTATCAGGGGAACTCACAGCCAAAATTACATTCCACTGAAAAAAACATGTTAAAATATTTGTTCATATTCTAGTTTCTAAATAGTAGATACAAAGGATGATATTTATGTATAAAATGTCGCATGAAAACGAAAAAGAGGAATCATTTTTCCTTAGAAATGTCAATGCAAATATAATGGCATAAAGCAAACGTTAACTTTATATTGAATAAATCAAACAGTAAAAGGAAAGTGTCAAATTGAGTAGAGCCATTATTGTATAGGTAATGCAAATAACAAAGGTTTGGTTATGCCTATGTTATTTCATAAACATTTCTAAGTATCATGGAAAGAATAATTTTTACAATTTTCCTTCTGATTACTATCTGAACATGTTGCTCGTACCTTCACAACTGTAGTAGGTAATAATTGTAGTATTATTGCCTCGCGAACTTACCATATTGTAGCACTCCATATTTAATACTGTCTGATATAAGAATGATAACTCAATACTCAATACTATGACACATACGGTGGCAAATATTTTTTTTATCTGCTCTCATTGCAGTAAGTAGTTGCCAAATCCATAAGTCTTTTGATCAATCGTACACTTTGTACTTTGACTAAAACAAAATCCAATTTAGAAAAAATAAAATTTCTGGAAAGTTTTCCCGTCGCAAAATACATGTTGGGAAAAATGGCACTTTTAGAAGTAAATATACGTATACCTTGATTCTTAAAAAGTATCTGTATAATATTATTAAGTAGGCCAGATTCTTTTAAAAATTACTAAGCAATTGGAAAAATACGAGAAAAGTTATACAGTTGAGGATTGTTAGTTTCAATTTCAACCATTAAAGTCCTGAAAATGTAAATATTATTCATAAACTGCAATTTTGCGACATTAATTATTGGAGACCTTGTACAGATGTACTAACTAGTACAATGTATGCATTAAGTTAACAAAAGACAAATAATAAATGTGCAATATTACATTCATAGGTCTGTAGTATATGATGAGCCGTTGGCGAATAAGAGATTGCATAATAATCAAAACCAAATTAGGTACATAGTAGCCAGCCTATAGCCTACACTTTGTCAAATTATTGTTTGATGGCATTACTCAGTTTACCATTTGAGCTTACAAAGTGATGCCATATCAATCAGCTTTTCTACTTTCCTGTGTGGTCAAATAGTGACTAAAGATAAGAGGGTTAAATAGTTGTCTCGCTACAGGAAGATAACGAACAATTAGTGGAGTTTTGCTCGACTATTTTCAGTCCTTACACAATATTCACACACCCGGTACCCAATCTCTCGTTGAAACGGTAATGCTAAAAAATCTCCATACTTTTCAAACTGAAATAGAGCTAAGGATAGAAATTGCATAACTAAGTCTAAAGGAGGGAATTATTGCGATTTTCCTTTCCCTTGTAAAATATTTCTCGTTTAATTGCAACCAAAAACATAATATTGATATTTTTTATTTTCAGGTCATAATGTCTTTCCGCGTGGTTCGCTCCAGTAAATTTCGGCATGTATACGGAACCGGACTCAAAAGAGAACAATGTTACGATAACATCCGGGTCTCAAAGTCATCTTGGGATTCCACCTTTTGTGCCGTAAATCCTAAGTTCCTCGCCATCATAGTAGAATCCGCTGGAGGAGGTGCCTTCATTGTACTTCCTTTAAATAAAGTAATAAAAAATGTATTTTATGGGGTTATCGATTTAATTTATTGCTAGCATTTGTCGAAGACGGTATTACAATGTTTTATTTTGTATAGGTGGGGAGAATAAATCCAGATTACCCTTTGGTTGGTGGGCACAAAGGTCCCGTCCTAGATATTGCCTGGTGTCCTCATAATGATAATGTTATTGCAAGTGGCTCTGAGGACTGTGTTGTTAAGGTTTGGCAAGTCCCTGATCATGGTCTTGGAAGGTGAGAGTAAGATTTGCTGGATAATATTATGAATATCGACTTTACATTTACATACTAGAAGTGCATAGTTATAGAACTAAATAAAGGCTAAATACCTACGTGTTTGCGTAGATATAATTAATTACTAATGGAATCTTCTTTTATTGCAGAACTTTAACAGACTCCGTAGTGGACCTCATGTTTCATCAAAGAAGAGTCGGTCTAGTCTTATGGCATCCAACTGCCCACAATATTCTTCTCACTGCTGGTACTTAATAAAGTTCTAACGCTAATTATGCACCTATTTAAAATGTTTCTGTCTGTTAATTGTGTAATTATTATTTGTTTGCAGGCAGTGATAATCAAGTGGTCATATGGAATGTCGGTACTGGTGACCATTTAATTGTAATGGACTGTCATCCAGATCTAGTTTACTCCGCGTGTTGGAATTGGAATGGATCTCAGCTTGTTACAACTTGCAGAGACAAAAAAATCCGTCTTATTAATCCACGAACTGGCGAAGTCGAGGAGGTAAGTATAAAAATACATAAGTATAAATTTGAAAGCATGATAGTAATGAATTCCCCAATAATTACAATGGTCATTTATAGGAGGCACTTAGCCATGAAGGGAGCAAAGGTACCCGAGCAATATTTTTGAGGAACGGCTTAGTGTTCACCACCGGATTCAGTAAAATGAGCGAGCGACAGTATTCACTAAGAGCGCCAGATCATCTTGACGAACCGATTGTCATGGTGGAACTTGATACGTCAAATGGTGTAATGTTCCCTTTGTATGATGCGGATACAAATCTAGTCTTTCTTTGTGGGAAGGTATGCTGCTCTTCTATTATTTTATAGCTAATTGGTGTAAAATTGTATTTATTCGAATTTTATTGCATTTTGCAGGGTGACAGTGTGATTCGGTATTTTGAAATCACAGCAGAGCCACCATTTGTTCATTATATTAACACCTTCCAAACTCCCGATCCACAAAGAGGAATAGGAATGATGCCTAAGCGGGGCTGCGATGTAAGCGTTTGTGAAATTTCTCGATTTTTTCGATTAAACAACTCTGGATTCTGTCAAGTTGTTAGTATGACTGTTCCCAGAAAGGTAAATTACAAATTTTAATTTTCTATTTCAACATAAATCAAAATTAGCAAATGATTTGTCATGTTGGCTAAGAACTTAATATTTTTTATTTCGTATGTGCAGTCGGAATTATTTCAAGAAGACTTATATCCTGACACCCCTGGCGATAATCCTGCCATCACTGCAGAAGAATGGATGCAAGGCAAAGACGGAGAACCAATATTGATATCAATGAAAGATGCTAACCAAACAACAACTAAAAAGAACGAACTGAAAGTAAAGAAGAAAGCCAACATTTTGGACAAACGGTCTTCCAAGCCTCAATCTTTAGGAAGTTCAGCACCAGAAGCTGCTGACGATGGAGATGATGATATTGCTCCAGCTCAGGCTTCCGTTCCTGTAAGTACACCATTTAATATTTACTAAGTAGGCTTTTGATGGAGGATAACAATATACTCAAGAACAGTCGTCTAGTGACGTTTTTTAAAGCTTCCGTTAGCATTTCCCCTAGTATACAATTACTGAACAATAAATATTCAATATCTCAAATGTGTTCATCGTGCTATTGAATTTAAAAATTGCACGTAAACAGTTTTTCGTTTGCCTAATTTTTCTGTATTTTGAAAAGTTACGTATTACGCAAGAGATTGAAATTAAAGTGTTTCCATCGCAATTGTTAATCTAATCCCCATGGTGTTTTCAGTTTATTTTTCGATTTTTTTTTTATTATAATGTGAAGAAGTTTTTACCAGGATAATTCATTTGATTGGCTCTTGTCTTAACTAACGTTTGTGTTTGTGTCACAGCTGAAGATGGTCGAAGAAATGCAAGACGAGATTAGGAAACTAAAGGCTATGATAGTTAAACATGAGAAAAGAATTCGAATTTTGGAAGCGAGGGGCGGTGGCCCAGGTCTCGAACGTCATGAACTTGAGAAAACTGAACCAGACGCACCTCCACCTTTGCCTTTGAGCGAACCACCTCCGCCTTCCATAACGATCAACAACAATTCACATTCGCCGCGGGAAGAAATGGCCCCAGACGAAGTCTAACCGACTTTTAAATGTACTGCTTCTGTTAGCAGACGATGCATTTTACCAAGTAGAGTGTTTGTATAATTACGTATTTATTGCTAATGCTATCCGTTAACCGACGTAATGATTAGTGTTTGTTTATCTTCACATATCTTTTCAATCTCCTGTAAAATACTTGCTAATATTTTGCAAGTTCATGTAGGAACAGTGTAACACAATGCTAACAAATTCGGGTACTGATCAGTAATTTCGATGTCAAGTTAGTAGCTTATTTTGATTTAGGATTTATGCTGCAATTTTCTGTTTTCTTATCTCAATTGCATATAATGTACATAGTATAGGCAAGCAAGCGTTTTCGTGATTGCGGATAAATCATTTTGTGTGTATAAATATTATATTAAACGCCATTGTATTTGTATCTTCAACGCTATTAAGAATTAATCTACGCATTTACACTTTTTATGCTTTTAGCTTTTTAAGAATAATGACAATTGTGTCAAATGATTTTTAAATGATTTTGTTTTTATAAGCAATGCGTTAACTTAGTTAGGTTCTGATGATGCGTGTCTATAAGTAGATGTAAATATGTTTAAAACCAAGTTATCTAGTGATGTAGATTTCTCTATTTTATTGCATGTTGTCAAAAGATGCTCTACTAATTTAAATTTCTAAACCTACCGAATTTGCTCGGATGACAAAATTTAAGTGTCTTGATATACGTTAGAACGCGCTCAAAACGTTTAAATCATCATGGTGCCAGTTTTATTCAACGTAAAAATTTACGTATTTCTGATATGAACCCACACACTCTTCTTTAAACCAGCCTAAAGGACTGGGTAACGATCACGTCCAATTACATTTTATCTAACCATGCACGAAGATGAATTTTAGATGTAATTTTAAAACGCGGAAGAGAACCAATACGGTTTCCTTTGCCAAACTGGCCTCAAATCAGCATATAAAATAAGTATGCTGTATCTCTCTCTTCAGTATATAAGACTATTACGCGTATGCACTGTTGTTTTTTCTTTAATATCATACATTGCAATAATGTCATTGGGAAATGAAAAGTATTACCTACTACTTATAAGTCTGTGTAATGTCAATTTTACACATGGAACTGCAGTGCCTCTTTACCTAATTTCTTATTGGTCAAATTATAATGGACCATGACAACTTATATTATGATCAGAGATCATGTCTTTTCATTTCTGCTCAAAAAAAGCATAAACTAGAATGAGCTTCAGCATGGAAAAACGCAATATGAATATAAACTTACAAATACTTTTAAATTTAGAAAAATACTTAAATTCTATAGTGTAAATCTATCATAAAGCAAAAAAGGGAATGATAAATTCACTGTACTAAAATATTTTCTCAAATAATTAGACCTATGTATATACTCTTGTCTTTAAATTGAAATCCGGGAATATTCATCTACTATGTGGTGAACAAAGTCAGTTACTTATAATTACTACTACTTATAGGTGTTCTTGTTACTGTTCGTTGTCGTCCGTTACAAAAAGAACATAATTGTTCATTTTTGGGTAGTTATTTTTTATAGATATACACAAGTTTGTTATTCTGCATGTTTGCGTATCAAATGAAAACTGGCCTTTCATTATTTATTGAAAAAGATAGTTAGATTATACTCTACTAACCGTAAGGACAATTATCTTTAAAATATGACTGATTGAGCGAGACATATGACCTGTTTGTGATGACATATAGTGCCTTTTACCTCTTTGCTACTACTAATTAATATTGTTAATAAAAATGGAATCATTTAGGCTACAAAACACAAAAGGTTACATAGAGTAAGATTGAAATTATATATACATATATATTTAAAACTCTGTAAATAGTAATAAGGTTATAAAGTTATGATATGCATATAAAGTACTGATTACTGAAAAACTGTAATACCTATACCTACCCACAAAATGCTACAAAAGTACTTACGAATGTTTTGCAAATTAACGAAATGCCAAAAGACGAGTACTAAAACCAAAAGGACACGGATAAATACAAAACTAATAATGACTGCAATCATGTAATTAATAATTTATAATGTGTTGCAAAAAAAGAAACTGTAATTATTGTTCCGACGCATAATAACAAATGAATTGAATTATCTGATTCGCTGTGATGTGCTAAGTCTATAATTTACTGTTATAAAGCTACGGTGGTATTAGATTCAAGAAATAAGTCCTACTAGTAGTGAGACATTAACATTTAGTACCTGACCTTCATAAGGTAATAAAACTTAATTAGAATATAATGTACTAATGAACATTTCAATCACACGTAGGTAATTCGAATTGCTAAACATCCTTGTTATTGCATGCCCAAAAAATAGAAAAATTATGACACTGCGTTTCCACTCTTATCATGTCAAGCATATAAATTACAAAAAACACACTGTATACGTAATACGATTTAAGGCTATAGGTAGAAATATTCGAATATCAAGTAGTTTGTACTAGTAACATTACTATTACGTTTATCACACCCCTCCAAGTCATAGCACAACTGAACTGTAATTGAAGTCTCTTATTATTTCTATCCATTAATTAGGCCCTACCAATTAGTGGAACATGTTAATTCACTTTCTGGTCTGGCTTTTTGGATCATGTCATGTTGCTTTATGCACTATACTAATAATTACATTGAGAGCTGACAACCAGAAATCAAAAACACTGTATTACCTCAATGGGTTGTCACCAAGTAATAATGAACCCTTACTAATGCTGAGAAACCTTGATCCCTCATCAATAATATTGTAAACTGGCCAATAAAGTGCCCAGGAGTGGTTAGTTGGCATAATTTTATTTGTAATTAGATATATTGTAAATATTATTAGACTTTGAAACTGTGTCTTCTATGTAACTGTACGAAATTCAAACACAAACAGCAGAAATACTTTTGTCAACAGCAAAACTTTGATTACTGTAAGGCTAAAGAAAACTTTGTGTAAATTAGGAACCTATCCTAATACTAACTACTACTACTACATCTATATGGCCAATAGTTAGCAAATTATATGTTGATGTTTACGACTTGGTACAAATCATGTGCTTCCTGCTAATTAGAAAACGCAAATCTAATTGTGTATTTTCGTTCATTGTTGTAGATGCTCGTGTCACCGAAAACAATTGTAACACTAAATTGACAATTACAACCACGCGACAACAAAACATCAGTTCAATGCTCTTTGTCCTACAGTATGTACACAAACACAAAAATAATATCATTACAGTATCTAATATTTAATAAAATATAAATCATTACACTACACTGTGGTAAATGCTTTAAAGACTGGTTATTTATTAGGTACAGTTAATTCCATCAAATACACTATGATCTCTGACTGAACAATACAAAAATATTAGGCCTGGTTGCAACAGGCTTGGTAGTTATGGGCTATATATATATTGAAATTCGAAATAAGTAGTCATAAAAATACATTTATTTTATTAAAGCTTCCTCAGCATGACTATCAGCTTAAAGTTATGTTTGCAAAATTTAAAAAGGAATACAAGTTTATTAAAATAATGCTAATACTGCCGAGTTTTAAAACATCATAAGATAAGAATTGATTGAGATTTCCAGTTTGGGAACAGATAGGTTAAGGTTAAGTTTGCAAAATTTAAAAAGGAATACAAGTTTATTAAAATAATGCAAATACTGTCGAGTTTTAAAACTTCATAATATAAGAATTGATTGAGACTTCCAGTTTAGGAACAGATTTCAGATTTAGCAGAAGTTAAAAGGAATTCACGTTTATAAAAATAATACTGTCGAGTTTCAAACATCACATGGTTAGGATTGATTGAAGTTTTTGTATTCTAGTTTGTGAATAGATATCAGTCTTATTAATTATTTTCTACTTCTCTTTTCTCATTAATCTTCTCAGTGGGGAGCGCTCAGGGATGCAGAAAACTTGGGATCCTGGCATCCAGATGCCGAAGTCACTTTTACATTGACGCTCTCATAGCATAAAAATTGGGAACCTACGTATTGATTGCCGAAACGGCGAAGCCGAAGTACAGAATTTATGCCTAGTTTATAGTTGCTGTAAGACATATGAACGCAGGCTTACGGCAAAAAAAGTTGAAAGTTTTCAACTTTGCTTGCGTCTTTGAGCGTCACAAAAACGGCAAAGTCGACGCTGCGCTTTAAGATGGCGCAAAACTAAACCATGTGCCATTTTCAATTTTCCATTTTTTCAGACAGGTAAACCGAAAATGGGAAATCCGAAGTTGCAGTTATAATAATGCAATAGTGTCCTGCCGCCAAGCCATTCCATACAGCTCCAGCCCCTTATGGTTGTCCGCTCGCAGTTCCACTAAGTCTCATGGGGGAAAAATTCTTGGATCCCTGATCCTTCTAACGTGAGCAAAAGTTCTGCAATGTGAGATTTGAGTTAATAATGTAAATGTAGTATGCGTTAATATGTTTGCATTTGCACCCTAACACCCAGCATTGTACAAAACAAACGGTACAAGTGAGAAATCCAAATGGTACATATCTGGAAGCCAAATCCGAATTTTGGTGTTACATAAAATAAGAATTTCCAGAACCAACATTTTTAGTGACGGACCCACAAATATATCATTTGGATTGTACCATACTTCATACTGGGTAGTAGGGAACAAGGTACAATCATATTAATACCTTATTAACCCAAATCTCATACAGTTTTTACACGCGGTGGAGGGGTCTGGAATTTTTTACCAGCAGCCTCGGAAACGTGTAGGTAGTGGCTGGAGCTACCACCATGATATGACCAGTACGCCACTAAACATTTGCATTATTATAGCTGCAACTTTGGGCATCGCCATTCAGGTACTCGGGCTTATCCTGCCTAAATTAGGCTTCCTCCGTAGCAAAACTTAGAATAAAACTTAGGCTCAGACATAATATCAGCACTTCGGCTTCCCCACATCTGAGGTTCCACTTTGCCATATCAACTTCAACTTCGCAGTTTTGGCACTCGGGCGGGATTCGCGTTTCGTCGGAGGACCTTTGCTATTTTAATTTTCAGATGTAATTATTAAATCTTGCAAATGTTGAAAGTGGGCATAAAAACTAAACCTGAGAGACTATTACCTATGGACAACGGAACGACTTTCAATAAAATATAAAACAACAATGTAATGAAGGAAAATCAGTGTTTTTCAGAAAGTCAAAAGTTATTTAAGTTTATATGCAAAACATTTTTTTGGTACAAATTGTAAAAGAAACTTAGAAAATATTTTTCAATAACCAATAACCCGTAAGCAACCTTCGTTCTTAGTTCTTATTACTAGACAGTAGACACTAGACTATTTACACACTATTAAGTTTACCGATATTGCTAATTGATGTATCTGTATGACATATGACCAGGGAGCGGATAGGTAGGACCTAAAAACGGTCAAAATAGGTAGGTAAATAGGACCTAAATTTTGCCAAAATAGGTGAGAAAATAGG
>JABASI010002120.1:0-20989 GCA_019776505.1 Tomocerus nigrus
TCAGCTAACTAAATTCAGCTTTGTGATTCCCAAACTCACTGGTCAATGTCATTGTATTTCTAGTGGACTTTCTTTAATAATAAAAATGTAACTATGATATAAACAATTTAGGGGTACTGCACGACTTACTTTTACGTACTTATTTCCCCTCCAGGGATCCTACAGTTGCTTTGACTGGACTCTTGATTACTGCACTCGTATAGTCTTCACCCACTAACGTGTTCAAGTTGAAGATTAAAAGTCTGGAGAAGAAAATGATAGCTCTAGCTTCAAAAGTGATATTAAAGATTTGTCACTTCATCAGTACCACAACCTGTTGAAGGAAATAAAGATTTGAACATTAATATATCACATAATGACATAAAACTGAGTGAAATGGATAGATAAATGTCTTCAACTGCCAACTGCTTAGAAAATTTTTGTACACTGTACACTTAATTTCTATAATTATAAAATGCAAAACCACATCAACTGATCCGACATTTTTCCTTCTCTTCAAGGATAGTGGACAGTGAATAATCTAACTGATACTTAGGTTAGGGGTAAACCCAGTCGTAACACTCTTCGTAACTCATAAGTATTACTACCTATGTAGTATGTATTAGTACAAGTGCAACAGTGCATGTAAGAAAACAAGATACAAGTCTTTTGGCTGCAGATATCTAAAACTTAATTGCCCATGACCTGCCTGAGATGAAATAATTCCGTTATGCCTATATATACATATATACACGCTGAACTTAACCTCGTTTGCATTTACATTACATACAAGTTAGTGTTTTAGACCTTAAATACAACTAATAACATTTGTATATCAATGCAACTTCAGCTTCTTTATACCTATCAAAGAACAATTAATTACATACAAATTACAAATGTAGATAAATATGCACCGGACATCATAATAATTTAATAATAATATTAATCAGTCAGATAACTATTGAATGTGCAGTGTAAGTGTACCTAACCATTACAACCATTAGCTATTATTGCAACTTGCAACTAAATAATTTTTCCATTATGAACCACAGATAAGTACCAACAATACAATACACATAACTCAGTGTCAGGTGTAAATGACATAAGTATGTCTATAATATCATGAAAAGTTATATTAAAACGTATATTTATAAGAATTTCTTGATTTAAAAACTACCGATAGAAAAGAGCTTCTTCGACAAATTGCCGTACAGGTGACAGATGCAACTCCTACAACTTGCAAGATCTGGATTTCTATCGTTGTTGGATATCTATTACCTATTATTGACCATATCCACTTCGAGAACTGGTTTCCCCTATAAAATAAAAAAAACTGCTAACAAATCTGACTTATATTATATAATTTAATTTACAACGAAATAGGTTCAAATAATTAGAAAATATTCTTTTCATTACCTCATATAAGTATTTGGATATTAGTGTGGTGATTCTGATTACCCGACGAAGGCAACGGAATCGAAACAGCAGTGAACGAAAAGAGTTGGTTGGCCTGTCTCTTCTGTCTGTAGAGGTATATCATCATCAATTCTTCATCACGTAATAATCACAACAAAAATCACTTCTTCCGTTCATCGTTTTTAGCGAGTGTGCCGAGTGGAAGTGGATAGCGCCATCTGAAGCCGTGAGGTGAGTTGCAGGCGCAGGGACAAGAAGCTTTCTCATTTTCCCAATTCCCAGCCAGCAACCCTTTTGCTTGTTCTTGTTTTGTTGTGAGCTGAGGCGAACAAATGACATACTTCAACATACGTCTTTTTTTCTGTGATCCCTCTGCGGTATCCAAACACTAGCATTTCAACACTATAAAACTCAAGATAAAAGTATATAAAAGTTGTTTTTCATTTTGCTTGTGGGATATTATATTGGCATTATTTGATAGTGGAGCTCAATCAAACTTAAACATCAATTCAAAGCTTGTTGAAGCTAACTTAACTTGTGGCTTATTATTCTTTCCCTCTGCTCCTCTTCTCTCTCCTCTTTGCTGTTCATCACAAGAGTTATTGCTAGTACTTTCGGAGTTTCTCTATTCACTACTGCTGCTCCTTGCCCTAAATCATATTTTCTTAACACTTTTTCAAGTCATTTTTGAACAATTTTCTAATTCTCAATCTAGGATTACTCGGACGTCGGACGGACATCGTGCTATTTTCGTAATCCACGGACACTTGCCAATATCAAGCAAACGATTGACGATTTCTAAGAAAAACCTTTACATCAGCTGCCCGCATCAACAATCAAACCTACACGCAAAAGTAAGTACAAGTATACCTACTTAAAATTTCATTTATTCACGGTTTGTGTATAATTTTCAGTTTATTTGGTTATAGAGCACGATTTAAACTTATCCCATTAAGGTTCACTGAAGATTCCTAAAATAATAATTCCATCTTAGAGATTGCTTAGTATTTCTCGTTAATATTTAATATTAGCGAAGAAGCTTTCAGCCATTGTACACGTACACGTTACGTTCTTTTAGAGACAGGCTTTCAACGAATACATCAATTTATAAATTCATCCCGCTGACAATCCTGGAAACAATAATAATTATTAATAATTATTATTAAGAACAAGTTGAAAATAGCTTAAAGTCATAATTTGTTTGTATTGTAATATGGATGCTAAATACGCAGTTCCATTTATTAATTATTTATATCCATTTATTATTACATTCTAAAACATTAAAATTTAGATACTGACTGTTTCTATTATGTATTACAGTATGGCTGATCAACAACAGTTTTGTCTTCGCTGGAACGACTTCCAGTCCAATATTGTTACTTGCTTCAAACATTTGAGGACCGAGCGCAGTTTTACTGATGTGACACTTGCCTGTGATGGTCAAACGTGTAAAGCCCACAAGATGGTTTTGAGCGCTTGCAGTCCATACTTCAAGTCACTTCTGGAGGTCAGTGTTGATACTGTTTAGTTGAATATTAACATACCTTGACTATCCTAATCCTGACCATTTCTGTATGTAAACACTAAAGCCTGTAATGTAATCTCTAGAACAATCCATCGAAGCATCCTATCATAATTTTGAAGGACGTTCCCTTCAACCATCTTCAGTCAATTCTGGAATTTATGTACGCTGGAGAGGTGAACGTTCCTCAGGACAACTTACCGGCTTTCCTGAAAACTGCAGAGCGCTTGAAAGTGAAGGGACTTACCGAAGGTATACAGTAGAATATGTATTCTATTCATTATTCAATCTAATCTGTAACGTAAATCTCTGAATCAATCTGTAATGTTGACTTGTCTAAAATAATGGTATTAAATTAATATTAATATTTTTGCAGTAAAACGAAACTGAGAGAAGAATACATCAAGTCCAAACCAATAAATATGTTTATCATTTGATATCTTATCACACTTAAAACTACACATCCTAGATAAAGCAAAATCTCATACTAGATTACTAGGTATAAAGTATTTACGTCATGTCATGGACCCTTGGTGGGTGAGTAAAATTTACTTTGTGCACGAAGTAAATAATATTTAACTTCAGTTGACGTAAAACATTTACTACAGATAGAGTAATGTTGTATCCGTATTTTTGCATTTTTCTCGCTAATGAGTTGATTTCAGGGGGTTTCATATAAGGTAACAGCATATTTCGCCAAAAATTTTCGATATAAACAGTTAAAAAATACACTAAATAAGAAATCATTTGTAATCTCCTGACACACAAGTTTTACCTTGCTTACAATGAATTTAATATTATAAGTTCTTTTTCTAAACAGCATTAGTGTATTTCTTTTGAGTTGTGCAGCCTCTTAACTGTTAAAGCTAAATGGATGGACTGTAAAGTAAATTTATTTAATTCGAGCACGAAGCTACATTTACATCGGAATTTTGCCCTCGTTGACAAGTAGACTGAGGTTACAAGTACTTCATCGTCATTTTGTAAGTGTGTAATGTGTAACAGTTTGTAACATATCTGCAAATTTTCCATTTACGGAATTCAATCTTTTCTAAATTGATAAATTGTAAAATGTCATTCCTTTCTTTATTTTATTGTCTACCACTAAATAGCATAGCATATAATACAATATACATATAGATGTAAAAATTTCATGTTGCGTAACACATTATCATGTAGAAAACCTCGTGTACATCCTGGGGCTATGTCATATATGTGTATTTGTAAATAAGTACAAATAAATGACGTCTGTTTTATATCGCAATTCCGCGCGCGTTTCATTTTATTAAGATACATTTGTTTTTACAAAATTCAAAGATAATTTATTCCTCATTTAGGTAATTTTGTAAATAATATGCATTCACAAACATTAGCATATTTAGAACTTTCCATTGATCAGGATGGTTAGAACGTGCCATCAGGATGTCTTTCTACGACCATACCCACGCCCTGTCGATAAAAAATTTCAACAGTGAATTATTATTAAATTATTTCATCACTTATATCTCAGCCATTAAAAATGACAAATATTAAACTGTACGAGGCTAGCACTGCACAATGTCAATTGGTCTCTTGACGTTGTACCCTGTTGTATACCTCGTTTTGTCTTAAGACATAATTTTGCACTTTCCACTGACCATGTCTACGTGTATTTACACAAACACGTAGGGTCGGTCTGGTCATTTGGAGGTCAGTGCGATTTTAAATGTACTAATAACAATATGACATTGCACATAACTCAAAAATGAATGATTAATTCATGCTTACCTGACCACCCGCAGCACAAGCTGCTAATATAGCTACTTGCTTATTTTCGTGAATGAGGCGATTTGCACAGTGGGCAGTTAAACGAACACCTGGGCAAAAAATGAATTATAAGTAAATAAACAAATACAGTACAACAGCTAATTAAATAAACTTAAAAGTAATAATGCAAAAATTCACACAGACCTGTCGCTCCGAAAGGATGTCCAATTGATAGTGATCCTGAAAATGCAATAGAATTTGTAATTAATTATAATCGTACATCTTGCTGTTTACAAGTTATTACAAGTTGCTTGTAAATGTTAACATATTATTTATAATTTGTCATACCGCCCCAATTATTTAGTTTATCGATGGGAATGGACCCCACTTTTCCCGACCTTTTCATATGGTTTTTGCAAAAATAGTCGCTATCCATTGCTTTTAAGTTCGCCAAAACTTGACCCTGTACAAAAGGGCAGTGTATTATTCTTACTAGGTACATTCTTTTTAACTCAAAATATCAAAAATTGAACAGATAATAGTGTCTTGTATTTATTAACTTACAGCGAAGGCTTCGTGAATTTCCCAAACATCAATATCATTCATAGTCAAACCAGTCCTGTCAAGAAGCTTTGGAATCACATACGCTGGTCTGCAAACAAAAATTACATTGAGTCAAGTAACAACAAAAAAACTAAAAATAATTCTTACTACTTCTATTACATACGCTAATAAATACACTGCACTACAACTACATAATACATATCATGATACTTAATATTATATTATATTTACCCCAAGAGTAATTCATCCTTCGGGTCTTGAGAAACTGCGGAAGAAAAAGTTCCAACGTATGATCAATAAAAAGCGTATTGTTTACATTTGTATATCCATGATCCACTTACCATACAAGAAGTCCCTCAGATATGCCTTTGGTTTCAATCCTAGTTGCTTAGCCTTCTCTTCGGTCATTAGAAGAGCAGCCGAAGCTCCATCAGTCTAACAAATCATTAGGGATAAGCATGGAATGGAATACTTTCCAAAGGGTCAAGATACTATGTCCACCAACTCAAATACAATAAGAAATAATATTATCATCATTTATTTACCAAAAAGCTCGCGTTTGCAGCTGTGATGGTTCCATGCGGCTTAATGAAGGCAGGTTTAAGTTTTGCCATTTGTTCCATGGAAGAAACTCGAATGCCGTTATCTTTATCAATAAGTCCTTTAGCACCAGGGACTGTAATAAGACGGATTAATTATATGACATGATATTTTAGTCTCTTAGCTTTCTACAAGATTAATTACGACATAAATATGACAAGATGTTAAATGAATATAAACTAATTTCCGTAAATACCGTTTACAGGCGTAATATCTTTTAAAAGACCCTTCTGTGTCGCCTAAAATAAAAAGGAAAAGATTTGAGTCGGGTTAATTATTTAAACATGTATAAAATAGATTAGTGTGCAGTTGTAAATGTATGAAAAAGGTTTAGAGTGTATTTGTTTGTATATAGAGAAAGGTCATTATGCAGCACACATAGTATAACAATTTTTCAAATACATTACAAGCTGGGAAAAGTTGCTTTCTCCTGCATCCCAATGATCCCATAAACAACTTTCACTAAAGAGAAAGTCCTTTCTCTACTACATTTTTATCAAATTATTGTACGTGCTATGTGATTAACTGGAGAAATACAAAAGAGGCGAGCACATTTTTAAGAAAGAATTTTTATGTATACCTGTTGAGCATTTGTATGCGATCGAATAGCAAATTCATCTTGTTCCTTTCTTCCCACTTCAAAGGCAGCTGAAAGCCGATCGGCAGAATGACCCATGACCTCTCCAGTAGAAAATTCAGCAATACCTGGAAGCTGTGATATTAAGTTTTATTATTACAAACTAACATCAGGGCTGAAGTGTTTTAACGACTACTTCATAATTATATCAACGAGCTCTTACTTCTGGTACAAAAAAATCTGGCCTGATTGTAGTTAAAAGACCCAGCCTTTGACCAACGGTTTTGGCCCTGTTGGCTTTTAGCAGCAAACTCCTCATTTTCCTGGAATGACGGATAGGGATATCGGACATAAATTCCACTCCACCAGCAATACAGACATCGTACACACCGGACGCTATCAATCCAATGGCTGGAAAATATTAAAATAGAAAAGTATTAAAGAAGGAAGAACTAAAAAACCCATAAAACCCATATAGTCATACTTTATAACAAATATTTTATAAAACTATTGTTTAAAATGTATGACTTTACATGTGGTCAATGCTACGTTGGATGAAATACAAGCCATTGTCACTGTATTAGCCGGAGTTTTATCTGAAAAACCTGCTCCCAATGCGGCTTCTCTTGCAACATTGCTAGTTTTAACTTCTTGGATTACTGTACCCATCACTATATAATCCACCATTTCTTTTGATAGTCCTGTTTTCTCAGCTAGGCCACTAAATCCCAAATAATGTCATTGTAAAATATGTTAATGATTATCATCGATTTGGGCTATAAGATGTTATTAAATCATACACAAGAGCATAGCGAGCCAAATCGTGGGGCATCAGTTTCGCATAATCAGTTCCAGATAAGAGAAATGGTGTCCGAGCAGCGTCTACAAAAACGATGTTCTTACCCCCGGGTTTGAGAAGAGACTTTCCTTTGGCTGCCATGCTAGTTGCTAAAAAATTACAGAATCTTATTCCAAATATTTTTTAGAAATAAATTGATGGGGTTGTGCAACACCATAATTAACACTTTAAACTAAGTTTTTAGGCTAACCGGACAAACTTAGCATACGAGACCGCATTTTCCCAACGTCATTAGCTAATTTAGCTTGTCGAAAAATCATGGCAGAGCTCATGGTTTATTTTGCTATTAGTTCGATTTAAAGGTACAGCAAATCGATTTGATGGATATGATTCCGGTAAGTTTCTTTTCGGTTTTACGCAGTTTTCCTGTAAATACCTGCCCCTTTGAGCTTTGAATCTATAGACTTCGCCGACCTAGAATTTCAGAAAAACGAAAGTAAAAGTTTCAATCATCAAGCAAAAATTCTTCAAATCTAACCTAAGAGAAATTCAACACAGTTTTACATAAATTGCATTGGATCATCATTTATGTATTAATTTAGAAACAAAAGTGTACGTTTTATTTAAGTGAGAAAGTTTCTTTTTTCTACGCATTTGCTATCTCATCAGCCATTGATTGCTGTGTCCAAGAAATGTGTTTAAATAGAAACTTTTCACACTTTCAAATATTTACTTTGACCTCACATACTTACCTTTTATATGGAGAAATCAAAATGGTTAAGTAGCAATAAGTAAGTTAAGACAGGGCAGATTTGACAATACTGACTTACTGACTGGCTGACAGTCATCATCTCATCTTCTCGTACTTGTAAACACTTTCCCGTTCAAAGTCCTAAACCCAAAGTACAAAGTCCACAGCTTATCAAAAATGTGCGCGTAGCAGCAAGGAGTGTGACTTTAAAGACTCAACTGTTGTAGTTTTGTCTACCGTTAACATTCATGTCATAATGCCCCTGCCTTGGCCAAATAATCGAAATCTCATTGATCTGTAAATCTGCCTTGCGTTTGAAGACTCACACATGAGACTATAATGCAGGACATGGTCAAGCAAGATGACCTTCCATTTACATTTACATCCACATACCAGACCACCATACCACCATAATGCCATACACCTTCGTCCATTCATGTATTTCGTATGTTTCACTTCTATTCTCTTTCTATACAGCATCACACAGAATGAGAAATGTGTGCAATTGTGTGAATTCTGTGAATAGTGAGCACATAGGAATTTAATCCTTTATGCATGCGTGTGCAATTTTTGCAAGGTGCAATTCATAATTCATTAATTTATTTACGCTTACGTCCATGGCTATTTATACCGCAATTTTACTGCATTAACGTAGCTAGTCTTATTCATCTAAAGGTAACAGTCATCCACATTTCACACATAAACGTCTCACTCAGTTGCACATTAGTATTTAGAACAGTATTTAGAATTAAAGAAATGTTTCATTTCTTTCTGTTGTTTCTTTGGTAAACCAGGAAAGTGAAATGGCATACCCAGAGGATAATTCCATTGAGTATTGTGCTATTATTTTCAAATACACTGCTAAGCCTTCATTTCCTGGAATTTGACGGCTTTATCTGCAAGACTTTTGTGGATACTAACTATTAAGGTACTTCATAGTTCGTAGCTCCCCCATTTACCCCACCAGTTATTTACCACATATTCGAATACGGCTAATCGTAATATAACTAAATCAATATGCACTACGATAGTATTGGTACGTCTATAGATGGTTTGACTTGGCCAAAATTGAGTTATTTGCTTAGCATGGGGAGATCGTTGGGTTATACATTCACTGTGCAAGTGTGCAGTGCAAAAAGTAAAAGTTATATTTTCAGTGTAACAAAAGATCAAAATACTTCTGCATCTGTATCTACCACCTTCCTATCTACATACCAATACCATACATCACTGTTATATAACAGAGGAAGCATACAAGAGCTGACTCGACACGATCTTTAGTTCTTTATCTGCTACTACGATGTAAAGTGCTTAGCTCTGTGACTGTCGGTACCTGTTCTACTTAGCTGTGACTACTCTGACTACCCCTTCTTGCCTAATACAAACTGTTTGGTTGGGCTGATATAAACATAACTGAGTTTACAGAGTTAAGAACTTATAAATTGTATGCCTTACCATGTAGGCAGTTGTGACTTTGTGACTGTGAATGAGTGGGTGAGATTTGAGGATGTGACGACATAAAGTGTACCGGAGGCGTGATAGTGCGAAGATACAGCATGCAGTGCAAATCCTAATAATATCAGTATTATACTACAAGCAACTAATAATAAGTGATTTCAGTAGCTGTTTAGGTTTGCATCTTGTGTCAACTTTATTAGATACTGTATATTTAAGCCAAGTTAAGTTAAATTCAGTGATTCAGGATTCAGCTAGTGAACGCTTTCAATTACCTAACTTTGCCTACTTGAAGATGCATCATTATCAGAGTGAGGTATGCAGGAGCAGGATACATGCTATAGCAAGTATTTGTGTCTTAATTAGCATAAATACATACGTAAATATATAGTAAAACTACCTAGCAGAGTATGTATTTAAATCTAGTTTTTGTTTATTCTTTTTTAAGGTTATTAAGAGTGCAATTCTAATTAGCATTTGCAATTTTCAAATGTGAGTCACTGGAAGTGAATTGGCAAATGTGGTATGAAGTCATTGAAGTCACTGACTTGAGAGTTGCTTGTGATTGTATTTTGACTGTGACAATTGCCACTTAAAAGACATGCTCAGCTTTAGAGCGATAATGTCCCAAAATCGCCGTCAGTTCTTCCTTCACCCCATCACATGAATCCTCCAACTTCTAATCTAACCATATTCGTCTGTTGTCTATAAGACTATATTATTATGGTGTATGGTGTATGGTGTATGTAGTGTTGTGATTTGTGATGTACAATAGTTGGTAATAGCTTAAGCTTATTTACCTAGGGTTTTGTGCGTCCTAAATATCTTACCTCAGTATGTATTATCAAAACTGTGTATTTCGGAAAGAATGCAGGGACACACGTAATCCGTTCCGAAATGTGTACTAGATAAGTGAAATGTGAGTGCGACAGTATCAGTGAGTGAACCTAACCTAACTCTCATCTCAATCTCAACAGAGCATGCTAAGTTTGAGTCGTCTTATTTGAGAAGTATGTACCATCTAGGTATGTACTTGATTCCCTAAATAAATTTCCTACTTCATTTTTCATTTTCCAAATTGAGTCATGAGTCATGTCATGAGTAATATGTATGTATCTAATGCATATGTAATGTAATGTAAACTTATTACATTCAGTACTAAATAAGACATAATCAACATTAGTATTATTCTTATTAGCATGGTTATTATAGTACCACCCCCCTCCCTCCATCCATACTTATTATCATGGCTGTTTATGTAGCTCTATGATATTATAGTTGTGTCACAGATAGGCGAAAGTGTCAACAATAGTGTTATAGTGTGAACAATATTTAGCTAGGTCTGCTATGCTATGCATAATAATAATATCTTCATAGTATAATAATATTATTAAAATTAATTATATCAACCCCGGATGTTCTGTGGAGCTACTTCCATTATGTGAATGCGACTACCATAACATAGCATACTCAACACTGAAACATAAAACGTTTACCCAAACCTAAACATCACGTCATTTTAAATCCTATTCTGAAAAGACACAAAGAAGAAAAATCTGTGACGGTCCACCAGGGTCATTACATCAAGCGTGACGCTTTTGACTTAGAGATGTATGTATACATACAACAAGCAAGTCTCCGTCATGTAGATAGTAAGATATGCGATGGTGGTTGGTGAATCGTTTGCGTTTGTGTACCTATGCATTTTAGGTTTTATCAGTACCTACTTATTTTTCATTTGATCTTCAGGATATGGCTTATAGGAGTAGAAAGGAAATTGAATTACCTACTGATATTCTTGCACAACTCCTAAACTCCGATATAATGATATCAGAGTTTTATTTAGGGATCAAAAATGACAGATAAGATAGTTGGCAACGCACTGCGTATCATATTTAAAAATTGTCACTCTGCATTTATGTATCTCTCTCTGTCCTCTTCATTGTGCATTATGTATCGAAATATCCAATATTTTGTTTATTATGTCTTGTTTGGTATTCTTATCATAATCCATGTGTTTGCTCGTGAATCATCCTCAACTTCATTTTCAATGCGCTATGTTGTACTGTTTAAAGCTGAAAGTTTACCACTGGATTGATGTGAACATATTCAGTCGTAACTTTGAACTTCCATGGACTTGAGTTCGAAGATTCTTCTAATATCAAACATAACAGCCTCAGAAGGGTGAAAAATGAGTCGCAACAAGACTGACTGGAGGAATTTTGAACAAAGACGGGAGACAGCCTTGCAAAGTGATCTCCAACATAATGTTCATCCATCTGCATATCCCCAGCCAATTCCTGCCTACAATAACTACGGCTACGAGGAATCGCCCAGATATTTGCAAAACCCTGACCGTTTCAATATTGATTATCGCATTCCTCAAGCTAAGATCTCAACAGTCAGCTCAAATCAGTCAGATGTAGGATTTCATGGGTATGGAAACGAATCACGTCACATAGGAGCTCAACCTTTGGAAATTGATTATGTGCAGCAGCATCAAAGGGTAATAAATTCTTTAATATTATTATACTTTCCTTACTGCATATAAGGAATAAGGAAGTAAAGTCTATGCCTTGTAAAGGGATTCAATTAAAAGAACTGCTGTGTACAATGAGACAAGTTGCAAAAGTGAATATTTGGAAGCAGAAATGTGGAAGAAAAATCGTTCCGTATGGAAAGGGAAAGAGTTCTGGGTTCCTACAATTAATATTGTGGCCTGTTGTAGGAAAATTGCAAAACAAGTTGAAGTGACAGCAGTGGAATAGTATAGCAATTGTCAGAAGCACCCACGGTTGTCTAGAATTTAATTGTTTTCTCTGGTTTTTTCTTGACAATTTGGTTGGTTAATTCAGGATAACTAACACTTCATTCGATTTCCCTTATATACTATAGGTATTCAAAATTCAAAATGAAATGTGCACGTATTTACATGCATACTTTTCTATTATCTATGTACATATATATACATGCCACATACATGTAGGCAATAGACATCAATAATAATTAGGAATTCATTCGTGCTAGTGTATTTGTTTACTCATTGTTCGTTCGTTGTCCTCTCATCACAAGTTTTGCAAATATAATTTGTAGTGCATAGTGGAGTGCTAAGTGCGGTACTGTGCGATCGAATGCACTACAAAGTGTGATATTATTGTTCTCTTCCTAATTGCTTACCAAACGGTTCGGCATACCATATACCTACATTCTTTCAGGATTATGAATAGGCTGCATATGTACGTATTTAATGAAACGTTAAATATAGTTACACGCAATAGGAAAAGAGCTTTGATACAATATTTGTGGTTTTTTAGTGGCTATATGCTGGTGTAAGGTCTCAGTAAAAGTTATGTGGTTTTCTGTTACACAGAATATAAATGTAACCGTAAAATAAGGGTCGCTAATTAATTCCTACCTGAAATACTTTCCTTCAGGTGATTGCTTCACATTGCATGTTCGTCAGGGCTATATAACCAGCAGCAGTATTTTCTGCTTTTAAAAGTAGTTAGTCATCAATATCTGCAAAATGCACTTACGGATACACTATATGTACTTCGTGATCCGTGACATGTTATATATGTAGATACTAGATGATTAAGCCCGCATGCGGGCTAGATGCATACTAAACGTTGCAAGGAAATGCCTGCCTTTACCCGCATAATTTTCCTCCGACTATCACAATTTTTACTCGAATAGTTTAATGTTTACCCAGATAGATGCTCAAGACTACGATTTCTCAACCTCTACAAGGAGTGGTGAAATGTAATGGTGTAATGGGGGAAAAGTAATGAGGTAATCTTTTGTCGGTGTGTTTACATTTGTACAATAACCAACAAAGGTTAAATGCATTGATGTAAGTACAAATCACATCGAATACAATTTGACCCCATAATTATGGGTTAAAGGATAGGGTGCGGTATGGTGTAGTTCATTTGGGAGTGCTGAAATTTGTACAAATCAGTTGTAATCCTATTGTAACCGATCTCAATATTAGGGGAAGGGAACCCAAAAAAGGAGGTCTGAACTATAAATCAAAATCTGTTCATGAGTTTCTAAAAAATACCTTCCCATCCTAAATATATATTAACTTTAAAAGTCTTTGGAGCAGTTTGCTTATATAGAGTAGAAAACTTTTCCCGCTGCTTGGAGTTTTTCCGACAGAGACATGGGGGGCTCCGGCAAATATTGCATTTCACTTCATGAAATGGAATACTTTTAAGGATATTGTTTATCCATTTTCGAATATGCAGCTTTGCTACAACCATAACATTCTATACATATGTAACACACCTCATAAGAGAATAAAGCAATGGATGTTTTGCATCACATCAGGGAATGACATTATCGCATGAAAGTTTCGTCAACCCCATTATTGTATTGTTTAGAGTTTGTCTCTTCTCAGTTTAACGCAAGAACGAGGACAAAGTACAATAGAATCGTTAGCCACGCTGATGCAGAACAATTCAAACAAAGTAAAGAGCAGTTACTGACTATTCTGACAAAGGAAGCATGCCTAGATTGTGGCTGGATACACAATAATACAAGTGGCTCATTCTGCTATTCTTAAGATACAAGGCCAGAATAAATATTTTAGTTTTGGTTAAATCTAAAGCTAATTTTAGATCCCCAATGACATCAATACAAGTATTGTAAAAATTCTGAATGTGGATCATACAAAATACTCTCCAGAATTGCAGTAACTATCAGTCAGGAGTAAAAGGCTTATTAGTATTAACCACAGAATTTGATTTTGATAGTAATAACATAAATTACCTAAATATTGGTATTAGCCTGTAAAAGATGAAACTTCACAAGTAAAACTATAATCTCCCACACATTAGCATCACAAAAATGATAATATATTATACCCCTTTTAGGCACACACGGGTAACGGGTACACCATTTTATACATAATACTACTACTACACACTACTACCTATAACATTATGACTAAATAAAAGTGCCCCTGGACTTTTTTGACAGTTTTTTGTAATCTTGGAGTTATCATGATTTATGGGGTTGATTACTGTGGAAGTTATAATATTAAAGGGGACTTATATTATTGTTATTGTGACCTTGTGGTTATCAATGGATGTGATTTCAATGATGTAACATGTATGCGTACGTCTACAGAGATTCATAGAATTAAAGTAGAAAAAGTCTGAGATCTTTTCTAATGAATGAATGTGTAATGTGGCTATTGTGTCTAATCTAAATAATTGTTACGTATCAATATGCCCCAAAAGAATACATAAATAGCAGTAAACTGAAGAATTGTTTGATTATTGGTTAACTAAACACACTGAAAATGAAATACAGATTTCATTCGTCTATTCTGTAGCGCTATAACGGAGCTTATCCGTTACAGTATTTCTCTTTTATATATACGACATACCAAATTCGACTAGGTATATTGTATATTGCTGATAAGTATATACATATGTAGTTATGTCGACTTTAGTCAGTCGACAAACTCTGTGGAGAAAACTATGGAATTGATAGAAATGATAAATGGAAGGAAGGAATAGGGAGGTATTTAAATATAATGACACTATTCACTAAGGTATGCCTTATTGGTGGCTGGCTATGGGTGAAACCTGAAAGAGCTCTAATGGAAAGCCGAAATTCTCCGGTTTGATTTCTTTTGAGTGAAACAAATGTGGCTTCCTGAGACTGACACGAGCCACGATGCATGCAACATTTATAAATGCTCAGCACAATCACCTGCCGTATAAAGAGAGAGAGGCAGTCAGAGAACTACAGTTTACTTAAGTATCTAGTCTCGTAGACAAGAAAGAGGAGCATGCTTTCCTCGCTTTCCCTTCCTGTCCATTTCAAATGAGTATATTTACATAGTGGAAGTGGTGCTTCGGCTATTTATTCTACTCTTTCCCAAATTTATCGAAATTGAGTGAAGGCGCAGGGCTAGGTTAAGAAAACATTTTGACTCGACTCAACTGTTTCCACTTTTCTAGATTTTTGTACTCTGTAGCTCATACTAAAATAAATTATAATACACAGGCTAAGAAAATATTAACATTGTGCCCATACTGACCATAAGAAGAAAGAACGTTCCTGGCTTGCAAAGCACAACTAAAATATTTATATCAAACTTAATGTAATAGAAAACATCGGATCTAGAGTGCTTTCACCTCTTCATTGGGAAAACCGAAATCCTTACTCTTTACTTAGCTGTCTCATGGAATACATTTCTAAAGCAAAATATCAAGCAATCAATTAATTTTGAGGAGTCAGATCGACTTTAATTGTAATGACTAGCATGCGAGTGAAAGTGCTCTGAGAAGGAGAAAGTAGTGTGAATGGGTTTCTGCTGCGGCAAAGGGGAGAAAGTTCATAGTGAGAAAGTAAGCCTTCTTTACTTTGATATTTTATAATCCTCTAACTAAATGGGAAATGATTTAGCATTATACACATATAAAATGGAAAGAGTTATTATGGTTTAATTAGCTGGAGATCTTGAAACTGATCAATACGAATTCCCTACGCGTTATATTGATTACATTGTACACGGGAATTTTGTAAGAAACATAAGAAATGCATTACAGACAGTGATAGGGTACATAAATAATGCACAATTTTTCTTTGTTTCTCTTGTTTAAGATTCCAGGCACAGGTAAGTATTTCCCAAGGTTAGTGATTTATGAAATATTCATAGAATTCCCATCTATTAACTCAGTTCCAGGGGTAATGACAAAAGTGTAGTCCACAGGGTAGTTGTTGTCTTCTATTGTATGTAATTATTCAGGTCGCATGCAAATATTTGTATATCAAATCCTTTTGTCTGCTGTGTATGTATCTGTAGTACGATTACATGTAGCGTCTGATGTAGGAGTAAAGTAACTACACAACATACTTACACAATTCTGAGAACATTGCCTTATACAATTCGTGTTTGTTAGAAATAGTTTTACTGTTATCTAAAATCTAATGCATGCAAAAGGTAAATTATTTACTATCATTGTTGTTGAAGAAGTATGAATAATCGCTGTCTTCATTATGGGGGCATGATAGTTTTAGGGGCCCACTTTATAAACACACCTTTCGTGTGCTCATCGATTGAGATCGTATCAATTCTGTAGTACATAGACAATTCATTTTAACATACATAAAATTGACTATCCAAAGATGAGATAAACGTTACGTTTACGTGCATGACATTTAATATACAAATATATCTAGTAAGTAGGTATGTATGGTATATCACTAGAAATAAAACATTTATCTTCTGAAAATCTACGTTACATTTACATGAACTGTCTTAATTTGCTTTTACAGAATGGCAAGATTGAGACTGCTGTACCTGGAGACGTTTTTGAAGGTTTTAGTAAAAGAAGAAAATGCCGGGATGTGATATGCTTTGCCCTGTTTTTTGCATTTTCAGTAACAACAGTATGTTTCATGTTATATTTCTGTAAAATGAAAGCTATACACTTATCTATGAGGGCCTTATACACTTATATGACTCACCTTTTAACAATACTATTATAATTATATATAGATAGCACCTGCAAATTATGTCACTATTATATAGATACCTAGACATTGATGATCGTATTACAAAGCCCTTCTTAATCGGTTTGCACTTAAATTCTAGAACATTTATAGTTATAGAGCATAGCATAATACTTTTTGCCAATTAAGTGCATGAATGAACATGTGTACTGTAGAGCAACAAACTCATAACAAAATTACAATAATAATATGATGGTTATTTATATCTCTCTGCTTTAATTAATTCTAAAACACAGTGGTACAAATCAAGTGAAAAACGTTGCAGTAGCACTTGCAGTATTAACAGCAAAGGAAGCTGAAAATGAATAATAATTTGTTTATAACGTATTGATGTGACAAGTGAAAGTGACAAGTGAAAGATAAACATATATTTAAAAAAGGACAGGAAGTAATAGTCGCCAATTGCTAAATGTGTCAATAAACATCATACAAATGATACACAGCTCTCTCGTCTTCGTAGCTATTAGGCTAATAAGATTCAAACACTAGAAATAGCGATTTATTATACTACCTAACCTAGCTATGTAGGCAGGCATGACATGCATGTAGCACTGCACTGTACTCGTAGATTTTCTTAGTTATGTTATGAGCATAATAGTGAAGAAATGGTTTATTATACATAATATTTATTTGAATATACCTATGTAGCTTTAGTACTTGTGTGCTAAATAAAATAGATAAATGCTTTAACCGAATATTGGTACAAGGTACTAGGTAGGTACCTACAATAATATAATGCTATTAAACTTATCCCAGATCCAAAGCACGCATCATCGTGAGATAAGAACTGTGTCACATCACAGCAAGTACTATTAGTAGAATAGCATGGCTCTACTCCAGTTCCTAATGTTTGGTCAATATGGGAGAAATGATTAAATTGTGTTTGCACATCAGGTCGTTATGATTGCCTATGTCGCGACGAAAGGGGATTACCGCCGTATTTTACATGGGACCGATTCGGATGGATGCAATCTTTGCGGAACACAAAACCCTCGTATACAGGGTATTACTATTATGCAGTTATTAAGATTCGTGGATTTAATTATTATTAAAATTTCATCCTTCGCTTTCTTCTAGTAATTGCATTTCATTGTAACAAAAGAGACTAAAGGCCAAAAAAATATTAACTGCAGGTATACAACGTTCTGGGCGAGACAAGAGGCAATCCCCATACTTGCTCTATGCTAAAGATAACGGCCGATACGATAAAGCCAACTCCTATCTGGATGTAGATCGGTTGTACTACAAAGTCTGCCTTTCTCAGTGTCCGGTCGAATAGTGAGTTCAAAGCACTTTTATTAAGTTCAAATCTATGTCAACATATTGTTTGCCTACGAACCCAAATGCTTTTGAAAGGGCCATTGAATAAAAGAACTCAATTTTCATGCAATGTTTTTGTTCTTTCAATGCAGCGTAGTGCGTGCGGGAAAATGCTATCCGAAAAGAAGAAATCTAACTACTGCTGCAGACTTTTTTACTAAATCGGGAGTACAAAACTATTATACGGTAAAAGTACCCCGTTCGTACAGCCATGCAAATAATCTTTTAAGTCAATGCAAATATTTATTGATGAATTTAATTACTAACTCCATACAGGAATTCACTCAGGATTTGGAACAAACTTATTTAGATGTGATATGGATGTGTCTCATAGCTTTAGGTAGGTACCTAATGTTGTCATTAATTTTAATGACAAAATGCAGATTTATTTTATATACTAGATTACGCATAGTTCCAAATTAGATTATAACTAATGCAAGTATAGGTACTCCTCTATGAAATGCGCTTAAAAAGCTTTATTATTGCAGGAGTTGCAATGGCTGTTACTATATTATTGAGATTTTTTGCCGGAGTAATTATATGGATAGTTGTTATCGGCACAACTGTAGCAGCAATTGCAGGGACAGTCGCATTATGGATTTACTATGCAGCAATGAAGAAGAAAATGAACAGTGGCTCAACTGATTGGGATCAAAATAACTTAACCACATTGTTGGTCTTTGCCATTATTGCTACAATTTTTACAGTAATTTGAGTTTTTGCCTTACATTCTCTTGTACATATCGTAAATATCATTTCTAGAGAAAGTCTTGACAAGTTAATTATTTCGATTTTAGCTTTTAATACTTATGGTAGTCATTGGAATGAGAAAGCGGATAGCTTTAGTCATACAATTATTTAAAGAAGCTGGTAAAGCGGTCCATGCCATTCCTCTTATTCTGTTCCAGCCGTTTTGGGTATGTTCGTTTCATTGATGATGAGATTTCCTTGTGTTCCAAATGTATATAGGTAAGTGTCTAATGCCAATTTCGGGTTTCCTTCAACAGACGTTCTTGAGTTTAGGAATAGCAGGTGGAACATGGTTTGCTATTTTAATCCTAATCGAAACAGCAGGAGAACCTGAAGAATATATATATAGTTCAGGTGCCGGGGACGACCCTCGCTGCAGATATGTAAAGAATCAGTATATATTGGTAAGAATGGGACTTCATTTAAAGCAAAGTAGATTACATGGAATACCTTTGTATGCAGTCTATGAATAGTAAGCTAAACAAATAATGTTTTAATTTCAGATCTCTCGTTGGTGGAATATTTTTGCTGTTTTTTGGATCACTCAGTTTATAATTGGATGCCAACACGTTATAGTTGCAGGAGCCATTTCTAAATGGTTTTTTACTAGGTTGGGCAATGATTTCCGAACTTTAAATTGTTCAAAAATTAGAATGATTTATTTCTAACAAACTGTTTTTTTGTTCGCTATAGGCAAAAGAATGAGTTGAGATGGCCGATTTTAAACAGCTTTGGTCAGCTAATACGATATCATCTCGGCTCAGTGGCATTTGGATCTCTTATCATCGCAATCGTGAAATTCATCAGATTTGTGCTGAGTACTCTTCAAAAGCGATTTGCAAATAGTAACGCTGTCTGCAAAGCCATCGCGTGGTGCTGCCAGTGCTATATCTTTTGCTTGGAAAAGTTTTTAATCTTCCTTAACCGAAATGCTTATATAGAAATAGGTAACTCTTTTGACTAATAATAATTGTCATTTTCTACAGAAAAAGAAAATCTGTAATAAAAGATACGTAGGTTCCTTCCGATACTGTAAGGCATTTTATAGAAGCATGAGTCGAGCTTGGTTACCGTCTTTATACAGTCAGTTTTCTTTTACCCAGTAGTCTACTTAGTAGATAGTCGTTCTGGCTCTATGGTCATCCATGGGGGCCCAAGGATTATATCATAGAGCTAGGATTTCAGATTGTCTTTTAATTGAGTACCTATAGTTGGCTACTATGGCTCTATACATATGAATGACCTAGTTCGATTCTTGAGAACGCTTCAAGTTTCAATTCAATGTGTCCTATAATGGCGCAAATAACACAAATATTTTGTCTTTGGGGAAAGGTATTTCTTATTAGAGAAGACCATTATATATGACCATTATATAAAAGTGATTACCGCATCTTGGTAAAGTAAATAAATCGTTGTTTGAAATATGATTCTAATTAAAATGATATTTGTATGTTCTAATTGCAGCCATATACGGATATGGATTTTGTAAATCGGCAAGGAAAGCTTTTAAGTTATTAGTAAACAATGCCTTAAGAGTTTCGGCTATCAATTCTATTGGGGATTTTGTTTTATTTCTTGCTAAAACTGTGATTGTGATTATTACTGTTTTGATTGGCTATCAACTTTTGAAGGTAATGAGATTTTGCAGCAGTTAAGTTCACTACTTGCATTCCAGTGTTTTACATAATCATCAGACATTTACGTGATTTGAATTAAAATTGGTTTATTTTGATCAACAGGATCGAGATGAAATAAATCACTTATGGATTCCTCTTGTAATTGGTGGAATATTTGCTTACTTCATTGCTCACTGTTTTATTGGAATTTACGAAGTAATCATATTTCTTGAACATATAGCGTATACTCATTTATAAATGTATGCATCTGCATCACTAGATGATAGATGCTACACATTTTGTCCACAGATTTTGTCCACAGACTAAGTGTTGTGTTTTACTACTGATATTTAAGTGCAAA
>JABASI010002121.1:0-20986 GCA_019776505.1 Tomocerus nigrus
AATTCTACCTCAGTACATTTGCGATATTATTAGGCATTGTATCACAATTCTAATTTAAGTGTCAAAATTATGGCAAAATTAGGCAATAATATTAAACTAATTGTTAACGCCAAATACTTCTATAATATTGAAAATGTACTGAAGTAAAATCGAAGGCATTCAATTGCCATTCCATACAGGTACTATACAAGAAAATCGGACAAGAACTCTGGAAGTTATTCAAAGAAATACAAAGCATGTATGACACGGCAGTTTTGATAGTCGTCTGAAATTTTTAAATCCGGGAACTGTGACTTTAAGGGATCTATCAGGCTGCGAAAAGCTTTAGTTTATTTAAAGCTTAATTTCAGATTTGCTAGGATAACTGGTGTTAGCTACCTTATAGCATATAGATTAAAATGATTCTAAAGTAGACGTTTTAAAACTTATTCCTGTTCCAACCCAACCTATCCATAAATTTCACCATGGTAAATAGTGAAGTTATCATGATTTCAGAGAATCTTTAGTCCACGGAATTTATGCGGAGGTAGTCGGTAGTGATTTTGTTGCCTATCGGTCGGCTGCCTTCCTCTCCGATACTAAAGGACTAAGGACAGATGCAGCTGTGATATGACACTTTTAGACTATATCGTGAGAAGCAGAATATCTATAAGCGCTGCAACATTCAAATTCTGACATATTAGAAGAAGTGATTGCGTGTGATGTAATTTGGATTTGAGTTTAGATTTGAGTAATCTTTAATCTTTATTCATTTGAAGTTAACAATACAATAATGACAAAAATGACATCCGGTTTCCGATTGCGTAAGTTACGAGTTCAATTATTTTCACTAATTTATTTTGAGTTGGTTCCAGTTGTCAGTTAATTGTTAATAAGTCAAAGTTTTGTTCGTATGTCGTAACATTCGTAAGTCAAGTTTTTTAGCGCAAAAAGCAAATTGTAATATTATAATATTTATCCTTATTATTGATTATTTTTTGTTTTTAGATGCTCTTTAGTCCACGAATTGTGTAGAATCCCAAACGTTCCGAATTGTGGCCAGCTCATCCATCATCAATCATCATCATTGTCAGTCAGTGACCGAAGGAAAAGAGAAATAGTCTTTCATCTTTGTCATTTGTCATTGAATGTTGAATGTTAAATTTAAATCGGATGTCAGATGTTGGATGTCAGATGTTCCTTCTCCATACGTTTGTACGCTGTTAGATGCATCGGTTAGATGTGGGAGGCTCAGTCAACAAGTGACAAGTCATCAGTCGTGATCGTGAAGCCACTCGATTTTGATATTGAACATTGATTACGGGCGAGAGGACTAATAACAACTAAAGAAGAAATATTTTCCTTGTGGTTCCAGTTACTAATCTCATCTCCGATTCAAATGTCGGGAAAATTTAGAATTTCAGTATGGGATCCCTATCTCATAATTTCTCAGATTTGTGCTCTTCAATCATTTTTTTACTTCTCATTTGGCGTATTTCTTATTATTGGATCACTCTTACTTGGAACAGATATAACTCTCACGAATGTGTTCAGCTATAAGGTTGGTGGGTTACCTCGTCACCTGTTGTATCAATATCAATTGACAAGAGACAGAATTTATTTGGGTAATATGTAAATGTAAATGTTTGCCTTTATGGATACCATCATGATACCAAATACCAACTACCAATATTACCAATGTTTCCTTTAGATGGTTATGTTCAGAGGAGCTAAAGGTTATTTTTGTCCCTTCATCAGAAAAACAAATTACTTGGAACTTGGAGGAAAAAATCATTTCCGTCTCTGTCGGGGGTGTTGGGAGAAAAACCAAAACAAAACATTCCAATCGGGAAGGTAAATATATCGGTACTGGGCCGATTTGCGATTTCAGCGAAGCTTGCTGTGAAAATTTTTCGATAGCGTAGCGTACCTCAACCCTCAAGGTCTTAATTTTGGAAAACTTTTCACAGCAAGTTTCTCTGTGAAATCGGCGCAGAAGCTTCCAAGATATTTACCTTGGATTGGAAGCTTTTTTCCCATCGACAGCACAGGGGCGGAAATGATTTTTTCCTCCCAAGTAGTTTGTTTGTATTCGATGAAGGGGCATATAAATAACCATCTAACTAAACGAAACATTTGTATCCAACCAAAGGCAAACATTTACAAATTACACATCTCAAATCTCAACTAAATTCTGTCAAGAGTAGATATAGGTACACAATATACAATCGCGAACTCGCGTCGGATTTAATTTGGAATAAATACCTCGGAATTGGGAATATGACCTCAATTTCCGATGGAGAATTGAGACGTCGAAGTTTTCTCATTCAAACTTAAATTCGACGCGAGAAACGGTAACAAGCTTGACAGAAATGCCTTATTTTTTGTTATTGTTTGTTTTCAGGCTATAAATTTTGCAGATCGTAATGGAATTTTGACAATTTCGTCATATGCCTTTAATGCCTTAGTTGGGTAAGTTGTTAATTAACTTTGTTGTATGAGTTTTTGAAAATAAGTGAGTTAAACAGTTAAACTGCAAGGTGCGTATGAGGCAACATTAATCGTGAAAGTAGCACTTGTTGGAAAGTGCTACTTTGCTACTTACTTGAAAGTTTGTCTCATTCCTTCTCTTTCTCTGCTGGCGGGGACGTCATATTAACTATATGAAATATTCGGGTGAAAATATATTCGGCTAATACAATGTAGTGAAAATATGTTCAGCAGTTCTGCTAATATAATTTGATGACGTGATGATATTTTAATTTAACTCTTCTTTTACTGTTAAAAATTGTAGCGTTTTAAGACATTTTTTGTTATTGTTTACAGATCTATTTTCTTGTGGCTGATAGTCAAGCGTACGAAACAATGTCTCGATTTTACCGCAACGTGCTACTTTATTCACTTTGTAATATGTTGGGTTTACAATGGTTATGTTGCAAATTTACTTTCATGGTGGATTCTCACGGCTGCCTCCGTCACCATAATGTGTGTTTGTGGCGAATTTTTATGTCTTCGCACCGAACTTCAAGATATTCCACTTATCGGTGCAAGGGTGGATCTTTAGTTTAAATTATTCGGTGTATATTATCTCTATAATCAATTTGCTCTCAGCATTGCCAAAATTGCCATTGTGTTGCTTCAATGTCAGTGTCAATCAAATTGATTTGTGTGATAGGAAGACAGAAGACAATGTTTCTGCATCAACAACGTTCTATTGAAGTTAGCTCTTAGTCGTGCATTTTGCTTTAACTGAACCATGATAAATATATCAGATAAATGTATATTCTTATGGAATACCTATTATACACAACTTACACGATACTACTTAAGTGTTACCCTGAATCGACCGTTTTCAAGAGCTGAAACAAACCATGAAAAATAATGCAGTATTCAGTACGTACCTAAATGTTATAATTTGTTAAAACACGTGTACCGACTTTCACTTATGCAAGCATTGGCAAGGACCATTTGCCTCCTCTTCAGATTTCAATTTTCATAATATTATAATTATCTGGGTAGATGTGTATTTGTATTGTGATGTGATGTAAATAAGTATGTCAAGTACGTGTGTAGTAATGTACTATAACCGACCATGTTAAAATTAACTTTTCTGTGGCAGTTGAAAAGGGTGCACTAGACACTAAATTATATTGAAACATTACATTTATTTATTTTCGTACTGAATAACAGTATAATACAATATGTATGTATAGGTAACAATATTTTGAGTCAATATACAGCAAAGTAAAGTATAAAGTAGGTATATTTAAGCAACCAGTTTTATTTACTCCTAAGGCGTACTTTAGCTATTTCATTAATGGAATTTCAATAAACAATATTTTAACGTGAATTTGGAAATGTCAGCTATTTTAATCATCTTGATTGCCATTTCAATTATGACACTTTTTAAAAGAGGTACAAAATGCAGCTAAAAATAGAGGTTCATTCGAATCGAACGCATGCAACAATTGGGGAGTATTAGTTATTAAGTATCCTTACTTGTCGATTATGTCGATGTAGCCGTATTATGACAGAGTTATGATCAAAGGTTGTTTACATGCTACTTAGGTTAGGCATGTACTATGTACGGGTAACTCTTATAACTGATTTTTCTTCATTCTTCGTCATGAATTATAAACAGGGAATTCTCGAATACTGTTGCGTCAACTGCATACTTTTCATCGAAATTTAGTTTATTTCTTTTAGATATAATCTAAACGAAGAAGTTACAAGTAAGAGTTTCGACTACATTTTCGTATATAATTATACAAAGGTTACGTAAATGTTATGCTTCTGTCGCTAATATTACAATGTAAATGGGATCTGCTTAGCTTAAAGAATTTTACCACTGCCTGATTCTTCAACAGGCAAATGAACGTAAAACTGGAAATGAGTATCCAATCCAACCCAGTCACATTATTCTATTCTGTTAAATAACTACACACAACAATAATATTATACGCAACTAGTTACTAGTCTTGAGTGATGAACTACTTCACGAGACGATTTCATGAGCAGTAGTAGGTAAGTGCGAACATGTCCCATCATTACTAAATAGAAAAAGTACATTTACTCCAAAATATATATTACTCAGAATCGGAATAATCGCATAAGCTCCAAAGTACTAATACAACAAACCACTACATTAAGAATGTATGTCGGTGGTAGGTATTTTCCAAGAGCGTCAATTAAAACCAATTTGTGCTTATCCATCCGCCGGCTTCAAATGTATAGAGATTATAGAGATAACTTAATTAGTAAGTATGTAACACTATGTAACAGCGATAAATTCAAATTCTGCATTAACCACAATGCAGAATATGAACTATGAACTCATTTTTCCAATACAATGTACCTATTTAAGACATATAAGCAAGAAAAGCTTATTGTGATCAATCTAAAGCGGCCATAATTCTTTTCTGTAATAAGAGTATCGTACTTTATTTTGCTTTACTGAGAAAAGTTGTCTTATAGTGGCTAAAAAATTGGCTTGTTGGCTTAAGTTTGTTATAAACCAAAATTCATTCATATTGATATTTCAGTTAATTAATTACTAATCATGGTTGGGTAAAGTTTGGTTATTGGCATCTTTTGGGTGTATATGATTGTATGCATTGAAACTATTGAAATGTCGTGATAGACCAAGCTGACATGAGATTCTAATGTGCAATAATGGGTTATCGTTATCAGGCAGGCAGGATATGTGTTGTGTTTAGAAGAAATTGTCCAACAAAAAAACGATACGGACATCGACTGGAGTAATGTAAAAAATGAGAATGAGACAAGCTAACAAACAATACAATACACAATATTTACCTTCAGCAATTCACTCCATCGCATCACTATTTCACTCATTCGATTCTCAATGTTTTTGTTGTATTTAATTTATGTTTTAAAGAATACAGAAGGAAACACACGATAATGATAATGAGCTTTTATATATTTCGGGGACAAAATCACTTAGCATTTTATATTATATGACCGAGTTTTATCTCAAGTGTAGATATTATGAATCAAAGCTTGTTCAGTGGAATAGTGGAATCATTAAAACACTTTCTACAAAAAACAGTTGATAGGCATTTCGAGAAAAAGTGGTAATTTGACTACTACCTTAATTGTTCATTTTGTACCCTTCGTATTGACATTGACTCATATAGTGCGTTATAGTTATAAGATGAATATATATTATATAGTTGATGTCCAGCAAAACTTGGTGTTGAATGAAGTAGAAGGGGCATGGTGCATCTATTACTTGTTTGTATGTTATTTATATTGATGAAGGGACATCGACGGATAGAAATGATATCATATTATATGGACTAAAGACAATGACCATACAACATATACAAGCACTATGTCTATGTGTATGTAATTATTTAGGACATGGACATGAATTGCATGGCTATATATATATTCATGCTTAATACGAATGTATTTAATTTTTTTGTTATTCTAATTTTCAGTTTTGATTTTGATAGTCCAAACCAATATCCAATAATATGACTGAAAACGTACACACACAATATTAGGTTTTTAGGTTGCAATCAGAGACATACCAGTTCACTGGCCTATTACCCACACCCCACACGCACATACTCTTTATAGATGTTTCTGGTTACAATTTGCTATCTTACAATTTTCCTCGTCTATCATGCAATTAAAAAGGATAGATTATGGATCTATAGAGGAACAGTGGACCAATTCTATAATGGTGCTAGTTTCAAGACTGGGAGAGTGGAAATAATGTATAATGATTGGAATGTTTTGGAAGAGCTTTATTTTGCCCTTTCAAGAAAAAATGTGTCGAGGTCGTAGGTTAAAATGAGAAGGAATGTCATCGTAAGACTTGTCGTTGCCCAATTATAGAATGTTCGTTGTGTAAAAGAAAAAGCCCTGCTAGCAAAGTTGCATCCATCTTCTTCGCAGCACTTGGAACAAACAGCGTCCTGCCTGTTTAAGTCACAGTCAGTAAGTTTGAAGAGATTGTTTGTTCCAATTTCTTTGAATTCGCATGGTGCCAGGGCGCATTTTTTTGTGATATCATAGTGTCCCGTCGCTGCAAGAAATAAAAGTTTGAGATTTATTGTTTATCATTGAGGTACAGTACATGCAGGGTAGTAGAAAAAACCTTATAGTATTCTTTATCATTTTTTATAGTCTCTTTCAAACGTGATGATAAGACAAAAGATAACAAATCATGAAAAGATAATGTACTCGTGGGAGGGGGAGAGGATGCAATACGGAATCAGCAAGGAAGAAAATTATCAATCAGGATAGCCAGTCTTGCGAACGAAAAGCCCGATCGTATGATCAAAGCTTGTGTACTGTTGTATATTGGTGTAGCATCATAATCTGCAGGCTTTATAATAAAATAATTTTACTTGGTTGGTTAAAAAATTCACGAATTGTACAAATGCAGACAATGAAGGTTTTTCTTGATAGAATAAAATTGTTCAACAAGATTTTAAGAATACTGCTTATATTAAAAAGTCAGGAAAAAAGTCAACTGGAGGGTTTTGTTCGTGATGACAGGGTTAGACTAGTAAAGCCATGTTTTCTCTCATTAATGGTTATCATTTTCCTTGTATTATGTTTGCGAACTAACCAAGTTTGATAGTAAACGAGAGTATTACATAATAATATGTAAAGCATGGAAGAGTTTCTTAAGTACTGCTGCAGTATACATCCTACGTACATATACTGTAGTATTGTTCGCATGAATGGCAAGGGCAATATAGTATATCGTATCTATGGATTATTAAGTAGTAGGGAAGTAGCATACACTTCCAACTTTACTGTCTGTCTGGAGTCTATTCTGTTGAAGTCTAAGTCAAACTACTGCAAACAAATTCCATTCAACCACAAAATTGCATTGAACTATCCATCCCATCCATCTTCTGGTTTGATTAAATTGTCAAATGGAAGGACGAAGAGGCTATTGTCTTGTAAGACAAATAGGCCTTCAGCACGTTCTGCGTAAGACATTTTTATATTTATCTGCTGATAGTTTTTCTTTGAATAACCGTAGTCTATTCATTGCAAGTTGTAGTGAACAGTAAGTTTGTCTGTAGAATTTTCACATCTCTGAGCATCCTAGCATGGAGAAAGCGGTGAAAGCTATATACTCGTTCGTTATGTTTAGCTTTCTCTAGTAGGCGAAGAGGAGAAATTGAATAGTAAATCATTACTGAAAAGAGGAAACCAATTCAAACCAAACATTCAATTTCCCCGTTGAGAATCTAAGACGTATTAGAATTAGACAATTATGTGCTATGGATGGTACTGCTGATGAATTTCAATCGTTAATTTAATTTAGTGAATCATGCATATGCAAAGTTAGGCACAAAGTTTAAATTTTAGTGATGAAATAAATACTCTTGGTACTTACTCGAATTTCTTTTGATCGTGGTTATGCATCTATCAGCGGCGAAATCATTCGGACAGGTCTTCAAATCTTCTTCTGAGCAAACCCCATCCAGATTTGTTTGAGCAGGTAGATGACATTGGTAGCATTTCAATGTATTTCCAACGGTTTGTCCTAGAAAATCATAAAAATACATGATACATGCACTATATAGATAAAATTTTGAATAAATATTCATCGTGCCAAATGACGCAAGGAGAATGATGAAGAGCTAGGCTTTTGTACTTTGTTCCCTAAGTTCTCAAAGTTCATCTATGATGCTAGAAATGAATCTGTATCAGTTACTTGAGTTTTACCCCCTGTGGACAAGACGAACAACTGTCCCGAGCAAATGTTAGTACAGGGGACGATTTACATGCACAATTACTTTCTATGTACACTGTTGGTACTTACGTACCCTACATAAATACTAACTAACCACACCAATGAGCCCAAAAAGTTTCCAAAGTAAAGTTGACCGTTTTTATCTTTCATTGAGCAACTTCCTTCAGTTTTCAACTTTCTGCATTGAGTGTGAGTCACGTAATTCATGACTACTATTTGCTCTTTATAGAAATCTTCTGGGTTAAATGGATTGGATATAGTTCTTTTCTTGTCATTATCATAATTAGCCTAGCCATGATTTGTAAAGAAAATGCAGGATTGCTAAATAAATGCAATTAAGTTTCTACGAAAACTAAGCTTTCCTAATAGACTGTATGGAATACTGAACTTTCTCGACAATGGACATTTCACCACATACTGAAATTTTGCCTCTTCAGCTTCGTAGTACAAATGTTAAAGATTAGTCTGATAATCTACCCGCTTCAGTTCCCAATACAATACTATACAAGTGGCCATAGTAGATGGCTCAAGATAATCATCTTTCTACATAGGAGGATACCAAAGAAGGGAAAATGGAATATTCGGTATCATTTTCTTGGTTTCGACATTATTTTTCATCATAGTCTGCCATGATTAAATAAATCTTTCAATCTATTAGCGGCTAGATTGGGATACGATGAGATTGTATAGCCATCCTGGAACGCAAGGTGAAAGGGGAAGGCTTTGTAGACTATTAAAAGCATGATAACATCTGGATATCTCTGTTCACCATCGGATTACATTTAGGTAGCCAGTAAATTCTAATACAAATTAAGTTGCTTATACAGCAAAGTGAAGATGTAGACTGAGATTTAGGATTGCAGCACACTGCCTTGAAACTAAATCCCCATTTTTCTAATTTACTGTAACACTGCCGTTATTATACCCGGGAGCCCATTCTTCCCCATTGCTCGTAAAAACTATTTACGGGTGGTCTTCTGAATAAACGATAGCCCAGAATGTTGTTGCTAGCACTTATACCTACTTATTGTTAGTCACACGGGAATGACCAGGCTACGTTTCAAAGCATACTACAATCTATCCCTAACAAAATATTTTAGTCGTGTACACACCAATGCAATAGTACTATAAAACTAGTATGATCTGTATTACGAATACAGAAACACAACACAAGTACCTACACAACACACTACAGAATGTATAACACGAATTTGTTTTACTATGGCTATTCATTCTCCTTTCTCTGAAATTCCCATTGCCCCAATTTTGAAGCTCTTATTTGTTTCTGCTACTTGAGAACATGAAGTACATATTTATTATACTAATTTATTGAGAATTGACGGAAGCCTTAGAATTAGCATTTGTGTAGGAAATCATGAGCAAGCTGATTGTGCGAGAGTCCTCATATTATCCCATTTCGAAAGGTCCATAGAAATTAGCTAGATATACGGAAATGCGTATTCAAAGTATGCACAAAGCATTTCTGCAGATGAAAACTGCTAATTAAGTATGTTGGGCATATGAAAGGATGAATATCCCGTTGAGACAATGAACACTACTAATAAAGCATACATAACAGTTACGTACCTGGAGTGGCTAGGACAATAGCAGTCACATCACACTACATTTTCTAAATTGTATGTGGAGTGTATATCTAAAATCTAACTGTAGTAGAATGTCAAAACCAACATGCCAGTCAAGTAGAAGTCACTTGATTATTCCTGGCGTCTGCATCCCAGCATCATCATTAAATTGCTTTGCTTTTAGTAAGACTGAATAGAAAATTATACAATGAAGTCTAATAAACAGTGGCAGGAAGTAAGTCGAACGAGTCGACTAGGAAGTGCATAAGAGAAGAGAGGGCTAATTAGGGACTTAATTGTTGCAGTAACACTAAAGCTGACTCTAAAGCCTAGTACCTAACCTCCCATGCTAGCAACTTAAAAGAAAAGGTTTATCATGTAAAGACTATTGGTAGTGATAGTCACATTATTTCCCATGTGAATATACGTCGCCAGTCCTAAGATCCGAAAGGAAAATTAGTAGGAAGGATGTAGAACGCATTTTATGTTAGCAAATAATATTTACTACCACCAGAAAGCTAGGGCAGGCACACGTATAATATGTAAGTACTCGTTCTGTTCCTGTTTGTTTTACGTTAGTGGAGAATAATGGAGTTGGTCGGAGATGAATAGGTTCCCTTTGTAATTCTGTCAGGCCCTAGTAGCAAGCAATTTTGTAATCTCCGTTATGCTCAAGTGGGTTGACATGAAAAGTGAAAGCACAGAGCTAGATATCTATTTTTAAAATGAGATGTTTTAAAGTGTTTGTTACACTTCCAATCGTCAAAATGTCAGAGTTCGTAAGTGATTGCAAAGGAATTTTCTTTAGCCTTGCCCCGGCCAATTTCCACAAAGAAGATGTTACTCGTAAATGTTTATAGGAAGTGTAAACTAAAAGGAGAGACACGGGGAAAGCTGAATTAATATTGACTTATTGTTATCAAACTCCAGATGTGCCACCAACAAGAAACTTCTCCGCACATCTTCAAATTGTGTCATATTGGTTTTGTCAAGCAGATGTTGCCGTTGCCACTATACAAGCCCACGAGGCTAGGTTCTACATTATGTATCGTCGTGTGTATCTTGTAAGTTTCCCTCGGAAACTCCCAACAGAAACTTTTCCCATGAAGAATAGTGAGATTGACGAATTGCGGTCCGCAATTCGAGGGCAAGAGAACGAGCCTATACGACCCACTAGAAATAATGCAATACAGATTCAGATTACCTACATTATGTATATGTAAATGATTACTGGATATAACAGTCATTTCGCTTTCTCTCTCTCTCTCTCTGTGACTTTCCCTTCCTTATGCATTATTAATTGGGATGAGGAAAAGAGAAAGCTCCCTTTGTCTTATTACATTGGCCAACCAAAACAGAAGAATCTCTGGCAAGTTTTTGTACTTTCGTCCAAATGATTTCATTACATCCTTTCTCCCAGAGCTTTGTAATTTGATTAATCTTCCTAGTTCTAGATAACTAAATAAGTCAAGGATCGAGCGTCAAATAATCCTCGTCTGAGAAGACTTAACACACCAAGCGTCAACTTCCCTTTTTGGATATATATCATTTTCATATTAGATAGATTAGCTAAAGAATAAAGCAAGTGTAGAGAAGCCAGGCTCTCAAATAGACGTCTCATTTGCATTTGGCTCCCTCTAATCTCCTATTTACGGTGCTAATACTACAAATACACTATATTATTTGTTACTTTGTGAACTATAGTAAATATTCCTGTGAATCTACAGATCTGGTTGAAATTCAAGTAAAAGTGGTATTCGTTTGTGCATAATTTGGGATTTCCCCCGGGTTGCACATCACAGGACGCCTATAGACAGAATCCTTATCACAGCGTTTGTGAAATTAGGTAGCTGCCTGCCTAGTCTACTATTTAAGCATTAGTCAAGTTACTTTGTATTTTATTTTATATTTAGGTACATGTACTAGTAGACGGACTTTCTAATTACGCGATAGCTTTCATGAAATGTCAAAAGTATTCCTCAAGTTTATTTTCTACCACACACAAGCGAAGGGAACCTACAAATCCTTTCTCTTTACTTTAGTTATTAAAAGAAGACTTTCTCTTTAAGTAGTAGCAGTCGAGCCAAGGACAAATGTAAATACAGGAGCTACTGTTCTATGCAAACAGTTGCGAAAATGCAAATGATACCCGTCTTTTGCTCTTAAATATATTCTTGCAGTGCATTAAAAACCTTTGAATTCATTTCCACGGAGTGAGAGCTGCGTTAGTGTTAATGAGCAGCTATTGTACTTACTCCTTTCTATTTCCTAAGTAATAATCAACGAGAAAGTCAATAATATGACAGAAAGGAAAGTTCACTTTCACAGCTTGTAACCTCCAAACTCCAAATGTCTCACTACTAGTAATACTAGTATTCCAAATATACTACTTTTAACTTTGGACACATTTTACAGTTTGCAAAATTACCAGCATGTGCCCCATTTATATTGGTGAATATTTTGACTGTCTAAATTCCCTAGAAGTTATTTACTACGCCAATTTTGTGAATTGTATGCCAGAATCCATTCAAAAAGTTTAGGAAAAAGAAGAAGAAAATATAGTTTAGATGTAGGTAGTAAGCGTAGGTATTATTGTAGTAATAATGGCTTGACCTGGCGCTTTAACTTTTCTTTTAGCCAATGAAGTTCTACGCCAGTAGGTGCAGGTGGTATGAACTTAAATGAAGTTTTAACCAACTTAAAATATGCTTCAATAAACAGTGCATAATGGTAGCGTAGTAGTAGTAGGTAATGAAAATAACTGGAGGTGGTGGAGATGAATACTTAAGACGTATTAATTCAGTAACTCATTAACTCCAAGAGCAAACTTAGTCCTTAATTATTGATTTCAAAGAAAACTAACGCGCAAATAATGAATTCATTACTAGTCGAGAAGTTTTCTTCACTTTTTGTAATTACAGCATGCTAAGTATATTCAAAAGTACGTAGCAGTACGTATACAGTATAGTAATCCTTATAAATGCCCGGTAAATATGTATTTAGAGCAAAGTTTGAGGCAGTTGAAGGAAAAGACATCATTATCGAACCGCATCTGAATTCTAACCACATTCACTGTTATGGGAATACTTTTGGTTTACTTAACTCTTGTTGAAGCTCGACGTGTTCTGAGACTGACGATGGGTAAGCCGCTAAGATGTTAACTTTGCAGATAGTATTTTGATGATATTGTTTGTCTTGTTCCTTCTAATATACTATCTCAATGTTATCTTCATCCGTCCAACTCACTTTGCGTTAAAAGTGAGCGCCCTATATATAGGTACATACATAGTGTGTATAGTAGTAATATCAATTACGTGGAGATATTGGTATAGCCATTTTCCTAGCTTTTTATACCGTATCATTATTTCGTGAAATCTCACACTGAAAAGCTTATCATCGTTGTAAGTAATGATCTTGCTCTCTATGAAATTTCTACGTGGCTCGTTTTTGGAGCTTAGGGATGATCTTTGCCGACCACAATCGCTCAAGAAAACTAATACTTCGTCATTTGCACAGACTTTCAACCTAAACATCACTGCTCCTTCTCGAATCTTCTTCAGCCCAAGGCTATTGAATTTTAATTACTATTATTTGACTTCATGCTATGCAAAAACCAAAACTATGCAAATTACCAGCAGAACTTAACCGTACCTAATAAATGATTGATTATGGTATGCTCTGATTTGATAAGCGGGGAGGAAAAGTTGGGGTGGCTGCCTGGAAATATAAAATAATGCGATAGTAAAGTTCAAAAATATTTGAAAGACTCTAGGAGAATTGCCTTTTCTGACTAAGAGACATTAGAGTGAGGTATTAAAATGGCGATTTGTTTCATTTCTTCCTGTCGTGTATTTGTATTAAAAGCGAAGGAAGGCACTAAAGTACACAATATCGTGATGGTCCGCAGTAAATATAAATATAAAGTGTATCACGGGACAAAATAGAAAAGAAACGACGTAGATTCAAGTGAGCTAGCTCACTCACTGTAAGGACTACTACAACCCAACTACCTCCTCGTCGGTAGTATGGAGCATATCATCTTATCAGTTCTCACAATAAGCCTCAGCTTTCACATTAGAGTAGAAATTCCCTTTCTTGGGAGAGTAAAGAGATGACAGAGTCCCTCAGCATCAGCATTAAGTCAGTAGAATGGAAGGAAGATAACACAAAAGAACAGGATGAGATAACGGGTTGAGGAGAAGAGAAACTGTAGAAAGTAACTGCTCACGTACTTCTATGGTAAAAAGCTGATTGTGAGTGAAAGTTACGTTTTCTAAGATACCTTTTACTTTTCTCAGTCAATAGGTGCATCTGACATAATGTACGTCCGTAAGTAAGTGCACATACTTATACTAAAACTAAAAGTCTGCCCCACTCTCTCCTATCCTCTTCACCTCGATATACCACAGAAAAGGGGCCTTTATATCGTAATAAAATGTTTCTACGTATCTCTAGATAGGTATGTACCTTCCAGATTACACGTTATTTCACTAGTACTATGTATACTTTCACCATGCAACGATATATTATTCAGTTAACGGTTTCTTCCCTACTGGCTGGCTGACACAGATAAAACTGACTAGTACCATTACAAAAGCAGTTAGTTGTACTTGAATCAAGATGAGCCAGGAAAAGACAGGCTGTTGTAGTATTAGTATTACACAAGGCAGCTATACAATACTGCTGTGTAATTCGAGTTTTCAACAACTCCCTTGTCACTTTAACTGAAATACTATCTCTCTTTTCTTGTTAGACGAAACCCTTGCTTATCTATATGTACTCGCCAGACCCCTCACAAACAGATGAACTACTGAACTATGCAATCCTCCTATATGTCGTAGTCGTAGGGCCTACAACATTTTATCTATCACCGCAATTCACATTGTAAATGACCAGAACATCAAACAGAACAGACACTATATAATCATAACCAAATTTAAAATTTCACCTTTGCATCGGCCTTTATCGGTTTTTCCTACATTAAAGAGGACAGTGTCAAATAATTGATCCTCTCATCTTAATCTAAAACAAAAATGAATTTTTTAATGAATAATTAACTTATACCTTTTCTAAGAATCAAAATACGTAACTTCTTATGAATAAGAAAAATAATCTGATAAAAGGTCATTTTGTATACTGGTGAAAGTCCGGTACCTACGGGAAAGTATTCTATGGAGTTAGATTGGGAAAAGAGAAAGTGCGAAGCCAAATAATTTTTGGTGGTGTAATTTTTCGGTTTAAAATTATTTCTGTTTTGCGTAGTTTAGAGCAGATATCTTTGAGGCGTTCAAGATTAAGTTCAGATGTAGAATAGAAACTTTAAATACGGCAGCCACAAACAAGCTGGCTGATAATTTAGCTAAGACATTTAGCGATTATGTGGCACATTGGCGTTTAATATGATTTGGTACAACAAGAGACGATGACTACGACACACATAACACATAGGTATTATATATGATAGTGGGCGATGTGTGTGAGTATATATGGATACATTCATTTAATGTATTTTATCTGACAGAGGACAGCCTTTGAAAAGATCTGAGTGAACTTGCGTTTCAATCCGTGATTCAATTAGGTTTAGATGGAGGATGGAAAGGCAGTCTTCCGGAACAAAATACAACAAATGTACATAAAAGTATTAGTAGGTACTCTCTTTTAGTATACTGCCCTATTCCCATTACTATTACTAAATAATCCTCTGCTTTCCTTATATTTCTCTTTTTCTCCAAACAAATGGAATCGACTTTCGTGGCTCACCATAATAACGTAATTAGGTGAGTAGGTATGTAGCCTATGTAATGTAAATACACTTTTGTAATGGTAATGTAAATAGAAATGTATGTTTGCAGTGCACACACAGTAGTATGTATGTATGTAAAGTACATATAATGCACTCACCCAGCGAACACTTGGACTGAATTTAAGATCATAAAATTGTACACAAAACTTTGTATCCCGCATTTGCAGACGCAAATGCTGTACGCTTCATTCGCTGGCTCAATTTCCGTTCTAGAGATCTTCGGCGCATTTTTCCCGGTATCATTTAATAAAATCGACATAGTATTCGTGGAAATCCTACCTATTTATGTTTTCGTTTTCCCTGATCTTATATTATATTCCTATCGATGTACCATATGTAGTATTTCTTCATTGTATACATTTATATTTGCATCACAGGCAAAGTCCTTTTCTATTCCTACTGAAAGGAAGGCCTTGCCTGAGTTAACTCCCTAAGAAGCAAATAAATTACGACTTTTTCTGTTTGAAGTATACCTATACCTTATGTGTACCTTACTAATCTGAGCTGAATACTATGTAGTCGCAAATATTTAGATATAGGGATAGTGAATGTATAGAATGATCAGACATTCCTGATGCTCATCTCAACCAAAACACAATAATGATTTTATTCAGTTCATTCTGTCCGGGAAATGTTCCAAATAAGGCCTTTATAGCTCAATTATCTATCTAAACGCAATAAGAACTTTATATTCCATTGTATCTTGCCATTTTCCATTTATGAAGGTACTGCTTAGCCTAATACCCCACAAATGCGTAAGAGCTAGTAATGACGGTGAATTTTCTTGTGTTGACATGATTTTCTTATATTATTTGCGCCCGATTTCGGAAATAAATTGAAAATATCTTAAAATTGCATTGATACACATACCGTAATATTACCGCACACTACGATTTAAATGGAAAATTAAAACACAGCACAGTTCGGATTTCGGATATCTGTCCTACTTTCTATATTTCTATTGAAAAATTTGTAATGCCTATATAAATAAATATGTTTAAGTCATATTGGCTATGGTTCAAGGACAATTTTCTCAAGTCCCTTTTCAGTGAATAATAAAATCATTTCTGGAAGGAACAAGGAATGTAAATTGCAGTATAATATTATACTATTATCGTAAAACATATCAGTTCCAGAAGAGCTGAAGTCGTTCGCTTCGCCATACCTGATTGTAGACAAGTCTAATAAAAAAGAAATGGGGTCTTCGCTGAATATAAATGCGTTGAAATGATGTACGAAATGGGATGTGATCTTGTGAGAATGTGAAGTCAAAGACTGAGGGCCTATTGAGAAAGCTTGTCGAAATTAAAATGTCAGTCGGTACATTCCATGGAAATCGCGTACTTATAAGTTAAATTTAGAAATTGACATTGAAAGTGCAAAAAAGGAACAGCAAGTCTCACTCTTCATTCTGCGAATAATAGTGCTCGGAACTTTTCTAAAGTTGTACGATTCTGAATAGTAGACTCCTTTATATATTCACTTCCTTGGCATTCAGTCAGAAGGTTAACACCTAATAGTGAATGCCTCCGCGGAGGAATAAATAAGGATTCCATGCATTTATAATGTTAAATGGAAGATATCACGAAAGTTCCGACATTTCAAATAATATTATATTTAACTGTTATTGTGGTAGTTAGCAGTTTTCGTTTTCAACATTCCGACATATGAATTTAAACATTTCTTGAGAATACATAAACATAAGTGTACCTACTATAACAGTATAATATTGCACATCGAAATTAATATGCGAAAGCCTCATTGAATACGTTAAGATCAAATAAAGTTATGTGAACTGGAGCATAGAGTCTTTAATGACTTCGTTTGCTAGAAATCACAATACGTTTGTTTAATTACTTCGTTTTCTTTCCTTGCAAATAACATTTATTTTATTACTGCATTCAAAACTTCATGAAGAAAACAGTTAGCATTGTAATTTGTTAGCTAATTTTATGCAGAAGCAGCACAACTATACTAAGCAATAGATTTCTGATTCCCATCTGTTACAACAAGCTTACACATCGCGGCAAAGTGAGATCGAGTGTATGATTTTGTAATTATGTACATATAAACACACTCAACATGAATGCGACTTACTTTCTTATTCATTATCATTACCACATCGAAAGTTGAAAGTTTGCTCGCATGCTGCAGGTTAGCTTGCAAACAGCAGTAGAATCCTATAAATCTTTATTACTTCAGAATGGTTTAGGGAAAATTCAGAATTACGGTACGTATAAGAAAATCAAAATTGGCATACAAAATAGTGTGGAGGACTTTGCATGGTGCACCACCTGCAACTAGCCAGCCAAAGTGAAGGTATAGTTGGAAAAATTGTCATTCAGGTCTCGAATTTCGTTTCTAGCATTTGGAACAACAATATCCTTGAGAAAGTTATAAAGAATTCACAATAATTGTGACAGTTGAGGTATACTAGTTTTGTAGGGAGAAGGAATTTATAGTAGCTAGCTCCGAAAGATGAATGCACTTTATTCATGTCTATTTCTGACAGTATCTTTAGTGTAGCCTATATTTCATTACATATTCATGATGTACAATGTTGGAATGTAAAAGAAGAGCTGGAAAGGTTCAAAAGCCATCGTCAGTCCATTACTTACACTATGCTGTTCCGCCAGTTCCATAAAGTAACATATTGGGTACGTTTTCTTTCCCATTGAAACTGTAGTTGTAAGTTGGTAGCGTTAAACAGAAGTCAGAAACTTCTTTGGTGGCTATAGGTACTTAGTAGGGTATTCATCAGGAGGAGCGATACAGAAGTCCGAAGCAATTCCCACTCCATAAAGTTAATGTAGATGGGAAAATGTCCTTGGAAAATGGATATTTCCTGTAATAATAATACTTTTGACTTAGTCATCCTCTTACTGCCATGCTGGAGAAGTAGGACGTATGTGTGGTTGTCAGTGTCTCCAGAAGTTCATAACTTCCATTTCCATTATGTATTTCTGCAACTTCATTTTAGCTTTCTTTGCGTGGCCCATGAAGATGATTCGATTCACGCTAACTTTGGACTGCAATGATTTCTCATTTTTTTCAATTTATGTTCCATTATCTTACGTCTCTCCTACAAAGTTTTTCTCTCTACGCAGAATGGAGAATGTTGAGGACGCCTACAAGTGGAAAATGTAGAGGGGAATGATAGCGATAGGGCACATTGGCTTAAGTGCTTGCTAACTGTATGTATATAAGCAGGGCATTAAGGATAAAATGCCAACTCGGCTAAAGTTTCACTCTCCTATCTCTGTCTATTTGAGAGAGTAGGGTGCTAGATATACGACATCCCATAGAATTCTCTAAAAGAACTAGCAGTAGTAGTAAGTAGCTTTCCGTGGATTTGAAGACCGATCGTAAAGCAAAGTGTAGCAAACGGAAAGAGTTTTCCTCTTAGAGTTATTTCGTGCCTTAATATGAACACATAGCTCAAGCTCACTCACAATCAGTAACTTTAAGCTCCAGTTGCCGAAAGAGCCCAGGGAAGCTCAGAGTCAGAGGAATACTAGCTAGTGAGACTTTTCTGGAAAATCTCTTATTTGCACAAGAACTTTTCAACGGAATAAGAAAGGGGGATTGATTTTGTGAAACTTCACTATGTAAAGTAAAACCTTCATGTTCTCAATCTATATATTGTCAAAATGTTTGTAGTGAAATACCTACTTAGCTACTTATACACACACATAGGTACATATATCGTTAGCTCACTCAGGTAAGCTTAGCTTAGCTACTAGTCTTATTTCTAAGTATATATTTATTCCTAAAGTAGCTCAGTGGGATGTATCTCCCAGATTTTTTATTCAGTTCGGTTTACAAATGTTAACGAAACTTTGTATACCTAGTTTGTCTGCAGTAGAATTCTGCGCACCATCCACTGCTTAAGAATCTTTTCTAGAAATATCTTTGCCACTTTTTTGACTCTCAGGGGACAAGGGAGTGGGCCAGGCCCCAAAATCCCAGCCTCTTCTGGTGAAGTTTAATTAAATTATATTTAGATGAGTAATAGAAATGGATGTGCAGAACAAAAGAGATGAAACAGCACATGTCAAACCCTGGCAAGAGAGATTAACTCTTTCACTAGGGATTAGCGTTTTCATATGGAGCACTAGTTCCGAAATTCATTTGCCGTCCCGCTTTCTAGCCAGTGTCATACACAGCCAATAATAGACTAAGTAAATTTTACCGCTTACGTGGAACGTTAATATAAAGTATGAATTCCGCACCCAATCTTTTCATATTTCTTTAACATACTGCCTAATGACTTGAAACTTCATAGGAATATGTATGTGAAATAGATTTTACCATATTTGTGCTATTATTGCATTGAAAAATTGCAAATTATTGCCTCAAAAATGGGTTAATTTTCCTACGGAAAGCAGGTGACTTTGACAATTAAAATGAATTACTCGGGGTAAAGGAAAATTACATGTGCAATGCAGGTATATCTTCTGTTTTACATCTGGTAGGGACAATTGACAAATAAATTATTTTACATATTCATAACATTATAATTTGTGGTTTTTTAAATTTTGGACAGACAAATATTATTTTAAAGTCTTTGTTTTGTTTTGTCAAAATATGTGAATTGTGTTTCATGAATGGCATTTTCAATATTTCCCCAGACCAAAAAAAATGCAAACAAGCCAAATATATTGATCTAAAATTGGTTGATCTCCTTAACGAGACGTACACGACTTACGCAGTAAGTAACACGCTGACGCAAAGAGAAAGTTTACGTTTACGGGGCCCGAACGTTATAATTTAAGTACTCTAATATAAATAGTAAGATCACAGTCGACTTTACTCAGTTCTTTGTTGCCCCAATTTAGCAAATAATTCGATTTCTGTTCTCGCCGTCACTTTTCTGTTACTTTACGACGCAGTAATTTCCAAATTGATAATATATATAAGCTCTTATTAGATTATAATATTATACGATTACATACTTCTATTAAATATTCTATACCAAAAACAGAATCCCATTACGATCTTTTGATCACAAATGTCTTAAACGGAATTTTGAAGTGAACAAAATGCTTTATTCATTAAAATTCATCAAATGGTTTCGATAGGAAATCCAATTTCTTATAAAAGAGAAAACACTCCCTACAAAATTTAGGCTTTGATCATCATTCTTAAATTTCGTAGAGTTTTAGTAACATGAGTATAAACATCGGATATAAATGAGCAGCTAATTTAAGGTAGAAGCGTACCAAAGGTAATTAACCTTTTGCCTTTGTTCATATATGAACGACTGATATGAACTGAAGGTACATAATAAAAATGATTGGATGTTTGCTTTGGCTGTGCAATAACCATCTCTCGGAATATTCCTACAGGGCATATATAGGCTTTAATCTAGTT
>JABASI010002122.1:0-20979 GCA_019776505.1 Tomocerus nigrus
TATCGTGTTCACGGACGTACGGACGGACGTACGGACGTACGGACGTACGGACAGAATGTGTGATTCTATAAGCTCCCCAGTGCGCGAGCTAAAACGATATATTTTTTATGAATAATTTAAGAATTGCTAATTAATAAGCTCTACCTATGGTGAGCAGAGCTACCATTTTCCAGAATATGGTCGTTTAAATGTATCTGGACAACATGGATGGTTATTAGTTTAAAATTGACTCTCACAGTCAAGGGCGGATCCAGGGGGTGGCTTTGTGGCTCCAGCCACCCCCAAATCCCGAGAAAAAGAGAAAACTTTGACAAAATAAGCGATAAGAATACGAAAAATTTTCAGCGCTTCGCGCAAATTGCAGTAATTTTCATTCCGTTTTGACCCAAAATCACAATTTTTTTGCGCTACGCGCGATTTAGGACTTTTTAAAAAATGAGGAAAAAGTTAAGCCACCCCCAAATGAAATTCCTGGCTACACCCTTGCTCACAGTTAAGTTGTTTTGCTACATTTTTCAAAAGAAATTGTTCTTAAAATGTCTGAAATAATGTATATTTATTGTTTATTCTTCCAATACATATCAATTTCGATACATATAAACATGATTTAAAAAGGAATTGTAATAAATTATTTTCGAGATATTGACGATTCTATTTATTAACATTTTACCATATTATATCATTATTGTAATAATTTAAGACTACCCAAAATAACAAATTCCTCTGCGCTGATATAAAAAATTACAAAAATTCGTTTAATGGAAAATAAAGGATACTGGAAGGTATGGCAATAAAAATAAATTCATAAATGCCCTTGATTTGACATTGAACATTATAAAATATGCATTATAATTAATTAGTATAGTCTTAGCGAATATAGGAACATGCCACATTGCATATTCCGCCAGCAGCAATTGAAGCAAAGACGCCACTGGCTGAACCTTGCTGGATATTTGGATAAAATGCAACGGTAGTGGCTGTTACAAGGGATCCAAAACAGGCTCCCATACACAGCGTGAAAGCTAAAGGACCAGCTGATGCTGACGATAATAGCAGGAAAATTAAAGTCAGTCCCAACAATTTCATTTTTGAAAGTTACAATTTCTTCCAAAATTATTGATGGTAGAGTATGGCTCGCCAAGTAAAGGTGTAGCAACGATAATCACAAAAATAGGTTTTGAATGCCTTCGTTTCAGTTTTACTGTTCAATTGTTGAATGTCTAAAAGCATATCATAAAAAATATTTCATAACAATGAACAAGTACTACTCCAATCAAACTACAAATTACAATACAAGTTCCAAAAGTTGAGCTAATTGAAAATATTTTAATAAAAATTAGCTTTTTACCTTGTGTTACGAATCCGAAAGTACTTAGTTGGCAACTGTAGGTGTTTAAGGATGAAGGAACACGGGAAATACTGCATAAAATAAAATTTGTTAGAAAAAATAGCTGTTCAGCTTTCGCGCCGTTGTGCATACACCTTGGCCCGTATAAGACAGTTTTTAATCATTTCAGTGTATACTTCGTACTGCTGTGCTGCAAGCAAGTTGTCTGCTTTTGAGAATAATATCTAGCTACACATCTTTCCAATTATCCAAATGAACTCATTATTGGTTTTTCTTACACTAAATAAATTATCCAAAAGCTGAATAAATTTGCAAAAAGCATCTTTCATACTTTTATTTCGTTATTTCAAAGGTATGCCAATGAGATATATTACATTATAATCTGCAGCTCAACGTCTCCAGTCCACTGTCCCAACATGTTTGTAGATAGCTCTGGAAACGCCACTCATTGAAAGCTCCGCGAAGGGAGTGTAGTACACACAGGCCAAAGTAGTCACTTACACACAATTTAGAAATTTCTATAAGGTGGTGGAGTTTGAATTTCTTGACAAACAACCAGCAGAATCCTCTCTGCTGTAGTTTAAAGAAAGTCTCAATAAAAATCGTTTCTATCGGTTTTCAAGCAATTCTCAAAATATGTAAAATATTAAACATCACGCGAGGGATTTTAAATATTTTACAATTAAGTATTTGTATTTATAATTAATATTTGTTTCATAATATTTTATTAATGGGAATAATGGGAACATCTGAGTGGAGAAGCTCTTGGTGAGACACATGTCACACAGGTCGTAATTACCGTGTGTGACAATTGACAAATGTTACACTGTCACACACCTAGGCCACGACGTAACTTTTTTAAGCGAGAAAGGATATGGATTTAGTTATGCTGTTTAGGATAGGTAGGTTCGGTCAAGTTCGGTTAAGTTGGATTAGGTTAATATTTTCTCGTTTTCTAGACGCGCCCCTTTTGTCTGGTGAGGTGAGAATAAATTATAGAATAACAAAGGAGTACATTCCTAATGTAATGCACCAATTCCTCCTAGGAATGTGCATTTAGGTGCATGTATTATACTCTTTTGTATAATTATAAAATGGCAAATGAGAAAGTTTAGCAGGAATTGGAACATTATATATGTAAGCTACTTATTATTAAGGAAAGTTCATTAAATCAAGATAAATTCTAAAACCTATGCAGAAGAATATATCAACTCCTGTTAATTACGCCACTTCAGTATGCAATTGAACATCATTCGAGCTTCTTCCCTATGCTATTACCATCGGCAACCTTCCGGTTATTTCATAAGCTAACTATAATAAAAGTCAAGTTAAATGGGAGTAGACACTCAAATGTTTTGCCAATTGCAATTTACAAACGCAGGAGTATTCTCTCTGTCTTCTTTGTTTTCTCTTTTGTTCTTAACTCTCATTTGTTTTGAATTTGTCGCTGCTAACAACTTGACGAGGCTATCTACACGTGGATTATCGATTGAATTGGACCGAGGAGGAATGGAGCCATCTTTCTGGTTCTTTCACTCAGGAACTTCTCTTGTTAGCTGCTCACTCGAGTGAAATTAAATTCAAAATGTTTTTCAATTCTTTTGTGTCTTTTTTCATATTTATTGTTGCCCTTCAAAGAGCGATGTGTATCCCCAATTTATTTTTCTACAGAAACTGCGACTTTAACCTCGTCGCCTCGCAAAATTCAGTTTGGGCCTCGCAATTCTTGGCCCAAAATCAAAATGGACAACCCTGGACACTGGCCACTCCCAAATACAACAAATCTCGCTTCCGACGGGATGAAAATGACCCCAGAGATTTATCCAAGAATTCCTGCACAGTGAACATCCTCATGGAGGAGAAACACGACGATTCGAAACTTTACCTGCAGAAAATATTTGGCAGAGAAATTAATCGTCGTCCTTCTGCATTCATTCTTCTCTACGACAAGAAGGTGCTGATGGATGCTGCTGGGAACCAAGATTTGCCAGGATACCTCAGTCGAGAGTTGGTGAGTCCACTGTTCGTTGTGGTCGTCGTTAATGAAACTCATCATTCAGTTTACACCGGACAGCTTTACACAGAATGGCCACTGACTTTGGACGTCCTCATGGCTAGGGAAATTTCGGAGGAAGAAGATTGGGAAAGTGTTTTTGACTCTTTAAATGGACATCTCCACGGAATGGACATTGGTGGAATAGATCCAGATCTTCCCTTCGATTATGCGAGAACTTGGTGGGAATGCAGGGAGCCTATCTACTCTCTAATTAAAAACTCCTACCTTCCATGTCGACCTACATACAGGGCCGTTGAATCAGTGGCCATTAAATTTAATTTCACTGCACTTTATGCCATAAATCAAAAAATGCTAGGGACGAATCAGCTTTGTGGGTGGATTGAAATGTTGGCTATGTACTTGGACGACTACGCCGGCAGTTCCACGTGGACAAAATTTATAGAAACCTCTGAGGACACGATTCCCTTCTACTGTGAGCCCAGCTCCGAATTCCTCGACGTTCCGTTGACAGTTTTGGTGCAGAGAACTTTCGACGTGCCTTGCTGGCTACTGATCTTCTCTCTTTTTCCACTTTCATTTTTGGTGTTGGCCGGGACAACGGCGGGTTCCTCCACCCGCGAAAAACTAAATTGGATCATCATGTCCTTGGTGGCTGTCCTCCTGGACCAAGAAGTTCCGTTCAACAGGAAAATGAGCCTCTACTTGCTAGTCGTCGTGGCGGGATTTCTTCTTACTATTCAGTACGGGACATACATCACCAGCGAAATTATTGCCCCGCCGGACAGAAAACAATTTTGGAATTTTAAAGATCTCATTGAAAATGACTACAAGTTTCTGCGGCAGATAGACATGCGGTATAATATGGACAACGACTGGGCGGAATTGTTTGAGAAATATAAAATGTCGGATAAAATTAATTCGAGCTCTTACATCTACGATTGGCAAATTGAAAGACCAGCTGAAACCTTGGGAAAGTCTTACATAGATTACAATGAATTAACATTCAGAGTGATGGCTAATTATTCCATGAAATTGTTCAGTTTGGCTGGTAAATACTATGGACAATACAAAGTGCCGACACTACCAAAACAATATTCACTCGATGGAGTTTGCATGACTGCTACGGAATTGACATCCACAACGCCCTTGAGTTACACTTTTAATTTTTGTTATCGCCACAAGTTTCTGGCGTATTTCCAGCGGATGCAGGAGAAAGGATTCTTGAATATTTGGATGGAGCAAGAACTTTTCTTTGACTATCTCCCACACAAAAAATCCCATTCAAAGTCAAAGCACGAGGATACGCTGCCGGGGGCAATCAATTTGAACATGAAAATTCATACAATTTTTCTTTTGTGTGGCTATCTGCACCTTGGCTTTTTTATTCTCTTCTTCTTCGAACTTTTGGTGAACATTTGGACAAGATTTCTACGTATCTCCATCCCTGTCTTCTTTCTTAACAACCCCAATCGGTTCATTTGATTTTATGTTCCTCCAGCCTCTTCCACTTTTTCGAGCTGCGGATATTTACCCACCTAAATTTGACAGTTGACTAAATGAAGATTCAAATTAACTCAGGGAAAAATGGTTAGTTAAAATGAAAAACATTTCGGTGTTTGAGGTTTATTTTCTCCAACGTTCCTGGTCCATCGGGAAACAGCTGAAAATGGGACACTTAATAGGGTTAAGACAAATAATTATCCGAATCTGAATATGAGTCTATGAAGTCAGAATTATTTACTTCCAATAAATCTTCATCAATTTCTGCTCATCCATGTAATGCCGCTACATCTCCATCTCATTTGATTTGATACTTAAATCTGCTAACCTATTTGTTCCTTTTTGAAAAGCTAAGAAAATAACAATCTGAATGTTGTTTGAAGTTAAAAATGAAGTTGGTTTGCCAAACTACAACAATTAAAATTTTTAAAGCCACATTAAACTCTAAAATTATAGACAAATGGAAAATAGCTGACATAATTAACGAAAACTATAGTATCCTTGCCATTTTTTTACAGCTTTCTCAGAATTTTTTATGGCCAACTTTTCATGAATAAATTAGTATAAAATAAGTGTAAGTTTATCTGCAAAAATATCAGCTCCTGTTATTTTTGGCACTTTAGTAGCCGACTCGAAAGAATTGTAGTGAATTTTTTAAACCTCTTACCTAGAATCGCTTTCCTTTCTTCGTTTTGCAACTCTTAATATCATTATCGTTTTGTATGTAAACGTATGGCGGTATGTCTGCTTATGTTCTCTGTAGATGACCTTAATTAATAAGTTATTTGAATGACAGTCGACCAAATTTGCAATGACGTAGATACTTCTATGTAGGAATCGGTTTTTTGTTTATGACGTTTATATATACGTAAATTTATACGTTTCATACTGCCCCAACTTATTTGCGTATTTTTTCCATTTTGAAACATTTTGTGCGAACCATTTAGTCTACTAGAGGTTTCAACCACGACCCTTCAGTGAGAAACATCAAATGAAACTAATGCATGGAAATATTCATTTATTCGATGACATCGCGAAATGGGCTGTTCCGATCAATTCAGTCTCGCATTGAATTTTACATTATATGTCAATCGTCAGTATGGCATAATAGCAGGTGGCCAAAGGTTTTAGTTTTAATTGTTATACGGTGTTATTCAAATTGGCAGCAGGCAAACTAGTTCCTACGACAACAGCCGCTCAGACACGTGTGACATGTTGGGTGTAGGTATATTAGTTGGTTACTTAGTAGTGATGCCACCACTTCATAAAAACAAGACACAGAGCTGTCTCTACTCATCAGTAAACTAATGAGCAGGTAGGAAACAAACACATCACCCTGAGACTAAATACCTACATATTATATTAGGTAACTCGCATCAGTACATTATATGCCTAGGTACCTTAAGTGCAGTATATTATATGCATATCATGTAAAGTATAGAAAACTCAAAACGTCAAGGTTCAAAGACCAAAACGAACGATAGTCAAACTACAGTCAGTTGCTTCTGCTAATGAAATTAAAATTTTATCATTTTATCCATTTTCAATGGACAATTTGGACAAAATGTTTATAAAAAACCATTAGAAAAGTATATCAGGCCAATATACAAAGTGAACCCTCATATAATCAATTATGCCCAAAAAAGACCAAACCCTGGATTTCATGTCATCGACCGCAGCCCTGGATTCTCAGTATGTTTCATATATAGGTGGTATTTCAGGTCTTTGTAAATGAATATAGGTAATTCGAATATTTTTTAACGACCATAGATGCCCCTTCTCTGAGCCATGTTCCAAGAGTAGCAGAGTAGCACCATTGAGACGCTGGAGTTTAAAAAAGCTTTGGCAGACCTAGGGTTAACGGTATAACGGATATTCTGTTTTCAGTACTCTATTCAGTCGGATATCTTTAAATTAAATTTGTATAAGCTTTTGAAAGGTTTTATTTTTTTAAATCACCAAATGCTACCACAAGCGTAGAAAGTCATCCAGTATTTATATGTCCACCTCCCGCCAGCCTAACAACATTGAGGCGTAACAAATGTTAAAATTATAAAAGGAATTTATACAAAATTTCTATTTATATTAAGTCCGGTTAATTAGGTACGTTTATTAAGAGAAGTCTATTATCATATCAAAACATTTTCTGAAAGCTCCCCACAAGAATATCAACTCCTGTTAATTATAGCACTTCAGTTGATATACGACTCCAAAGATTTGTACTGAATTTTTAAAAATGCTTTGTCTTGGTTTTCCAATTTTATAGGTAAACAAAGACTAAAATTGTAAGGTAATATGTTAGCGTTGTGTCTAGCTGTGTTCTCTGTAGGGTACTTCAATAAATAATCCGTGTCAATGACAGACGATGAAATTAGTACTGACGTGAATACATCTCTGTATATAGGGTTCGCTCTTTTGTATGTGACACGCGACTGGCAAAAGAGAACGTTTAGCAAGAATCGGCAGATTAGGTTAGCTATTTATTATTAAGAGATAGCCATGGCCGAACCACAGGCCCGTGTATGGCTTATGTCGTGCCACAATATAAAATTAATTAATTCCTCTTCAAGACTCCTGAGCGAAGAGAGAGATATGAAATGTTCTTCAGTTGGTTACTACATCCTTTCGAACGAAAATAATATTCTGTCTTTTCGTATTCCAAAAGCCAACCAATACAAAGGTATCTTCTACCATTTTAAAGCTTTTCGTATCTTTTCAACTCATTAATTATCAACGCACAGATTTGAAACATTTTCTGCGTCAATAGCTACTGTTGAATATTTTATTTTATTGAGTGCTAAACTTTGTAGGTAGGCAGTTTCCTCATCTGGAATGAGAAAAAGATATTCTGGACGTTTCGCACATTTTGAAGCCGTTTTGGCATAAATATCATGCTCCTCAAACAAAAGTGGGCAGACGACTTTTTCAATTCAAGCAAGAATTCAATTTATTGATCTTTACGTTTCGGCTGATAGACAGAAATAAATTGTTTAATTTATTGTACAGTATTAACGGTTATTGACAATGTTTAAATTTGCTCTGGAATTTCTGGACGAAATTGAGAAAAGAATTATTTTATTGAGTTCCAGGCTGAGGATCAATCATTTTCACAAATTGGAATTTTATATTAACATTTCCTCTTCGTTGGGAGCTGTTCGTATTACATGGGACTATGACGCAGAAAAGTTCACAGTATCCAAGTCCACTTTCGGTCCAACGATCTACTGCGCTCTTCATGGAATATTCTTCGCCCTTGCAATGATCCAAATAGCGACAGCAATTCAATCATTGGATAGAAAATGCATTCCAGAACTCATGTTGGATATTCTGTTTTTGAATGTGCACTTACTTTGCGGAATTATCTGTTCAAGCTTCTGCTGGAAAGCAGAAAATATGAAATGCCTTTTAAACAACCTCTACCAGAGGGACCTATTCTACCAATCAGGTAATTGTTAATTTTTACTCCAATGGAATAATTAAGGACATATTTAAATTATTTGTTTGGAAGGAGGGGCGGACACGAAATACATCAAGATGGAAAGGTGGTTTCTAAAATGGTTTACTCCACTGTTCATTGTGGCATCATGGATTTGCGCAAGCGTTCTGATTTATCAAAAAGGGGATACTATTTACTTGGACTTTATCTCCAACGCACGGATATTTCTATTTGGAATAAAACTGTCTGAAACATTGGTCGTGATAAATGCAATCGTTTTTATATTTACATATGTTGACTGCTTCGTTATTTACTATATTCGCAATTCTTACTGGATGTACATGATCAGGTTATTATTGTCTTCTCAAATTTTATTTCGTACTATGAACACAACAATTAATTACGTTTTGGAAATGAATTAATGTATTTAGTGGTTTTTGAGTTGTTCCACAGATTCGTGTTGTTTTGCAACTCCAGAAAATGTAGCAAATAAATCGACCTGTAATGGATAAAATAAGAAAACTTTGATAGACATGGACAGATAAAATATCCAGGAGACTCACAAATGTCGTAAATTTTCATTAATCTGAAAAACCAGACAAACGCATCGCAACCTTTTGCTAATCTGACTTTTGATTTTCCAATCTGACTTTTTGAATTTATAATTAATTTTTTTAATTGACGTTTGCCAAACCGAGGGACACCCCGTTTATCTGTCCATGTTAACCAACTATTCACATTTTCATCCACCACAGATCCAGTTCGTTATTAATTGCTATCTTGTAGCGGAAAAACACACGCAACTGGACAAAGTAACGCAAACCTTAAAATGTTTCACCAACAGAGAGGCCAAGGGAGATTTCGAATACCAAATGAAGGTGTTCAACAAGATACGGGTGCTTAATGTCGCATTTCAGGAGAGTTTCCTGTCAATATTCTTGTCCACTACTTTGTCCATCACCTTCTCGGGCATGTTATCCTGCAGTTTCGTTGCTATTCGATTTTTGGGAAAATTGGATATTGCTACATAGTCCATGTTTCCAGCTGTCTTTGTAATCTTCTTCGTGGGCAGCGCACTTACTTTATTGGGCCTTGGTTCAGTCTGGATGAGTAGTTGCAACTCAGTAAGTATCCTCGCCGATTCCGCTACACAAAGCAATGGGAATGCAAAATTACGCCGAAAAATATTTATGTCAGTTAGACCCTTCGGCTGCAGAGTTGGTCCTCTCAGGAGGATTAAACACGATCGAATATTTGATTTCTACGACACTCTTATTTCTTTTTTAGTCACTTTGCTTATTACATTCAAATAAGCGTCCACATGCAAGTCTGCAAATTCTAAAATTAGTAGACAACGGAAAACAAATGATAATTAAATTGAATTGCTACAGCTGGTTTAAACGAAATCCGTTAGATGGAGCTCCACGATTGAAATAAGATCTGGTTAACACTCGAACCAGTTACAAAGAGAACAAATGAGATAGTTCATTAGTACCCAAATACTTAATAACCCTTTGTGCTTTGAGATAAAGCTACCATTTCTATTACACTGTAAAAAGTGCTATATGCATTTGTAGGCAACGGGTAAACAATAGGGAATAATTAAATGGACGTTTGTGGATGAATGTTTAGTTATAATTATATTGACATCTATAGATATAGGCACAATTATATAATGATTGATCTATTTGGTAGAAATAACAGGATGTGAGATATGGGTCACATAAATATAGTTATAGCAAATAATTAATAATTATAAATCAGACTAAATTTAGTCAGCGTAAATATAAAAAGTTCTTTAACTCCAACAGTAAGTCACCACACAACATGTACGAGTGCTACACATGATTATTGCAACACATTATCATTATATTTTAACTTTGATCGGATTCCTTGAACAAATGGACACACCATTCATTCCTTCATGCTTACACCTGCGGATTAAGAAGTTGTAAAATGCTACTTATGCGAAATGTAAATAGAGTAGGCACCTACTCATATCTACCTCTATGTGTCATTTAGATCAGAGATTTAAATGACATCTACTTTATAGAAATTAACTAATATTATCATAATAATTAGCTAAAAATGTCAAATAGTATAAAAGGCCAAAGCGCCATTACTAAGATAATTAGTTCATTCTTGTTCGTTGATCTGTTTATTTTCTTGAGAATGAAAGGGAGAATGATTCCTTGTGACTAATGCACCACAAAAAATTAATTATAATATAGTACAGTTGTCTTACTTAGAAGCTTATCACAGCGATATCTCTCGACCAAAATAATAAAGAAAACTGAAGGCTGTAACATTAAAGCTCGCCGTTTTGTTCAAGACACTACTGTCCACATTTTCATTGGAATTTACTAAATGTTATTGTCTAATAAATGTTTTAAGGTACTTTGGGGTGCGATTGTGAGAGTGCAAGTGGCACCATGGCAGGACAGATTCATTGCACAATGCCCTCGAATGCTCTTCAACTGTTCACAGTAAGCTGCGCAGCCGCAATTAGCAGGAACGCGAAGCACCCATGCGGGTGCATGCGTGAATGCTGAATCTGCCCTGCCATTGTTGCCCTGAAATCTTATTGTGTCTCAAAAAGGCTGTGATTTGTAATTTGCCATTTTTCATGTTTGCAAAATATTTGCATAAGGTAATGCGTGCAGGACGGGGAAAATATTTACGTTTACTTTTTAAAAGCGAAGTGGCAAAACAAGAGTTGCATCTGACTATAAGTGGACTAAAGCCACTGTTGCCTGAAAGATCCTTTATCTCTTGTTTCTATTGGGCAATTATGATGTAAAATAACCAAAAATTAATAAACTATCATTATCATATCCAATATATTTAGCTTAATGGACGTCACTCACTTGACGTCAAAAACAACTTTTTGCCTACAGAATAATGTATCGATTCCTGTAAAACATTTCTAATCTTTTGCTATACCTATAAGAAATATGAGGCAGCATCAATGATTGTATTAATGGTTGTATTATTCAGTTGTGGATATTGTCAAACAGTCGGCCTAGGATTAAGATGTTTACAGAAATAGAGAATACTAAAAATTTAATTGAGATATGGGCCCAGAAATTAATTTTTAACGATAGAAGCCTTCCAGGAATAATAGCAAGCGTCGTTGTTCCTTGAAATGAAGCTGAAAATAGCAAACCAAGAGCCCTACAAAACAGCGACATTAAATTAGCTGATATTGAAAAAGTAATAAGTGAGGTAGGCAGCGAAGCAGGTTGTCCAGTCTTGAGATTAAATATTTTTTGAGTCTGCATAGATAAACATCTTTGATTGTGACATTGCTTAGCAGACATTAGGCATTTATATTTTAAGTGATGATAATATTATTTTCTATGTTAAGGTGACCAAGGCTGCGGAATGTGTGCTTCAGTTTGTTTCTGTTTCGTCGTCATGGTATCACTTTATACTAAGCTATTATTGTCTCCTTATCTACATATTCAAGTACGTTGGTCGGCAGTTGTGTTATTGTAGTGCTTTATCTACCATTAGCCCAATGACGCTAGAAATTATAGTGTCACCAATGATTTATAAAACCACAGATAGATTTTTAAGCTTTCATGTTTCCCACTAAAAAAAGTCAAAGTTCTACTTGCAATGATTAAGCTTAAAAATTGTTATTGATCCAAGTAGGTTCTATATTGGATTATTATGATTATCTTTGTATGATTAATTAGCTAGAAGCTACTCCCAACTAATGATTAGTATGATCCTTTAATCTTTTCAAAAGCAAAGCTAATTAGGAATAAATGTGGCCTCGCTAATTTTTGATTAAAATGGTTAGGCTTTGCCCAAATTTCGGTCCCCGCGAAAGTCAGCGTGAAGAAGGGTTCAAGAAATTTCGATTCTCAGATGGTAGTCCTTCTATTTTCATCAAAAAAGGCAACAATATATCTGAATGTGCGAAAAATGTGAAAATATTTTACTTCATATTACTCCCTTTACAGGGAATTAATGGACAATGAAGCGACGCAGCATTACGACGCGAATTCAATTCAATTCCTATGTGCTTAAGTTTGGACCGCGCTGGTTTTGGAAGTTGAAACTTGAGGTACAGTGTTGCAGTCAAAGAAGACGTCCAGTAAGCGTATGCAACCACTAGGGACCCATGACATTAAACAAAAAATTAAGGTTATAATGATATGTAGAAAAATACACATATTACCATAAACCTTGGTTTAATTCATAATTTCGGCGTTTTTGCACAAATTGCACCAAAATTTGGTTTTATCTGTATTCATAACTTCGGCTTTTTACACATAACCATAAAATTTCGTTTTATTCATATTTTCGATTTTTTTCCAAAAAATGCCATAAAACTTTCTTTATTCATTATTTTGGCTTTTTTGCACATATTACCATAAAATTTGGTTTTATGTTTGAATTTTTTCATAATTTCGGCTTTTTTTGCAAATATTATTACAAAATTTGAGTTTATTCATATTTTCGGCTTTTTTACACATATTACCATAAAATTTGGGCTTTATTCATATTTTCGGCCTTTTCTGAAAATATAAAAATAAAACTTCCTTTTATTCATAAAACCAAATGTTATGGTAATATGTGAAAAAAGATGAAATTATGAATAAAACCAAATTTTATGGTCATATATGCAAAAAGAGTTGTAATTGTAATTTTTGGACTACAGGTATGTCATGCCTAGCCTTTTATATTATATAACACATCGCCTTCGTTGAAAAGGAGAGGCGAATTATTAAATAAATGTCCAAATCAAATAAAACGCTATGTTGGCATTCATAGAGCGTTAGTAGCGCTTTGAATTATATATAACACATTCCATGAAATGGTTTTCGTCTTTACTCTATCAGCAATTAAATTCTATTTAAGTATGTCTTTAGCAATTAGCAAGACACTGTAATTATTGCTGCTAAACCTTATCATACTCAAAACCAGCACTATGAATGAGGGTAAAATTAATTAACGATATTGGAACAATGTCAATAGTGGTCTGGGGTACACGACGTTTCACTAACTAAACTGCTGTAACAGTAGCAGTGAGCTGGTAATGTAATAGTTAGCAGTAAAAAAATATTCTAAACAGAACGACGGGGTGATTTGGGCTCAATGATTTCAGGGGAATGCTTTTTGCTATTATGAACACACAGTTCTATATTAATTACTTTAATTTCTTATATCGCTATAGTTAGCATACTTGGCACTTTAATTACTTTAATTGAGTCGGAAAATAAGTATCCAAACATATGCTCAGTACTACGTTTTAAAATTGGCAGTAATTCACAAATATTTAATTGCAGTATTTATATTATATACTTAATTAAATATTTAATTGTAGTGCAAATACCATTAAACTCAACTTATTAATTACTAGCTATGGCCGGTAAGTTGAAAGCTTCCTAAAATATATTCGCATTTACTGTATGACATTAAAGATATCACCTCGACAACATCCTCACGAAGGTAAGAATTGCTACTGTGCACATTAAAGTATTACACGATGAATTTTCCATTTATTTATCAACCATTTATTGAATATTACCATGGTAACCTGCTGCTGCCCTTTTGCACACAGAATTATAGTGTTTTGGCAAAAAAATGCAATATTTTTTAACTGGCATGATTCAGTATTAACTAGGTATATAAGTTGGCAAAAAAGGCAAAACGATGGAAACCTTTCTGCAAAGTGCAAAAGTTCGCAGGATAGTTCGAGAAAGAAAATATCACTATTGTAAATTAAAATTATATTAGCTAAAAATACATTAATTGATGAAAGAAAGCTTTATGGACATCCCCAAGTTTATGCATATTAAATGTAACAAAAAATTTTTGTGATGTTTTGAATGGAAATTGAATGGAAATTTCTACTTAAGATCACATTTTTTTGTTTCATAAGTAAACTGGATTGACTGATTTCCTCCCAATGTAAATAATGTAATATGTAAATGATTATATTAAGCTACCTACTTTACAAATTCTCCATTTAGTGGAAGTGACACTTATTCAGTTTTTTAAGGCTATCCATTTCTGACATCTGAAGGACAAACAAGTTAAATCTGTAGTATAGCTATAATTTTTGAAATGAAGCTTCCTGAATAAATAAACACTTAAATTGTATTGACTTGTACATGCCTTAATTATGCCACCACACTTAACTCAAACGATTGTGTCTCAGCAGAAACCCACACACAAGCCATGAACACGGGTGAGGGTGATAAACCTCTCTCACTCCCTGGCGCGACACGACGGACGAAGAAAACCGTGGCAAAATTGATTTGAGTTCAGGATCAGTCAGTTTATTATTGTAAGAATTCTTTTAAATTTTTCTACCGACAACAGCGCACTTGAAATTACATTCGGACATCAGTAATTATAAGCTTATGCAGCATTTTTGTCTTAAAATGGTGCACTCCAAATAACACAATTAAAAAGTTTAGACCCTTTCACCTTTAGAGTTGTTTTATTAGTTGTTAGTCAGTAATTGATCATTGGTAATTGAAAGTAAGTCATTATTACATTTTCATTACACAAATTCTGATATCTGACTTACTTGACGGAGTGGCTACTGGTAAAAGGGCGCATTGCAATATTACGAGATATAATGCCGCGTTGGAGCAGACGTATTTATATTATTTGATATGAACTGCCTTTACAACTGAAAAAAATTAGAGTTGAGAGTTGGCTTTCTGTTGTCTGTTTAAAGAAATTTCAAATCTAGCTTGTAAAATGCCCCGCTGTTGTGTCCCGTTTTGTGACAATAATGAAAAAACTCCTGGTATAAAATTGTATCGATTTATTCGAGATGAAAAAAAGCAAACGGAGTGGTTAAAGAGGATCCGGTAAGACATAAGAGATAAATATATATAGGCCTTAAAATTCATAATATGTAAATATGAATATATGATATATGATAATTATGATTTAAATCAATATTCAATTTTCGATTCCATACCAAAAACCAAAGGTAAATTAGGATGCTTACTGGTTATTGGCATTGGAATCCAAAAAAATTGTAAGTTACAATTCGTACCAAAAAGTCAAATTTATTTATTGCAGATCTGGACGCACAATTTGGAGTCAATTAGGGGGTGACCATTTTTGTGAGTGGGGGATCCTACCTCCATTGGCAATAAATTAGGTTATATCTGTGTCTTTGACTCTTTGAATCCTCGATTGGGACTTATCCTGAGATATTTGAAAGTCTTTTCATTCGATTTGCCGTACATTTTCGTACCTAAATAAGATATCACCTAATTTATCCACAATGAAGGTAGTTGATAGTATTCACCACCCACAAAAATGACCGACCACCCCCAAATCGACTTCAAATTGTACGTCCAGATCTGCAATAAATTTACATTTCTGGTACGCATTGTGAAGAAAGTTAGAAAGTATTTTTTGGCCTCCCGTAAACACCCGTAAGCAACCGTCATAATTATGTAGTTATTATTATTATGCGTTTTATATTTTTAGAAGAAAGGATTTCGAGGTTACATTTAATAGCAGAATATGTAGCTATCATTTCACTGGAGATAAAGAAGAGGGACCAACGAGATTTGCGTGGACCATTGACGAAGACTTCATGTTAAACAAACTCTCTGACAAAGTTGTGAAAAGTCGTAAAAAAATGTTCTTGGAACCACAGCCGGATCGTTTTGGTTAGTTGTTAGCTAATTTTTAATTACATGTTATTCTTCAAGTACCAATCTAATATCTCCAAACGAATGTCACTTTCTATTACTGCCATCATACCTCCTTGAACAGGCACAGACTCCAGTCAGAGTTGTCTTATTAATAGGAGCATGTTAATAAATATTATGACTTTTGAGTTAATTTTACAAATGACAAACAAACCAATGACCAATGTATTTAATTTTGTGATATTTAAATCCTTGTGTTGTAATTTAAAAATTTAGATTATTTCGGACATTCGATTTTCGACACAACAATGAGTGGAATTCACAATACTTCAACATCAGGGTCGGCATGTAGCAATTGTAACGCGGAGCTGGAAGAAAGTCGAAAAACATCCAATCTTGAAATCCAGAACGTCGTCATCAACGAAAATGAAGAAATTCCAGTGTGGAACGCCTTGGCGTACATTTACAGGATGGATGTAAATTGTTGGGGGAGTTTCAAGTGTAATCTACAAGCAGGAAATCATCAAGAAGATTCTTTTATGGATTCGTTAACGGAAAGCTGTTTTGAAATGTGCAAATCTTGCATGACACTGTTGACGGATACTTACAAAGCTCTTCGACAGTTCGAAAGTGTAACACATCAAGCATCTCTTACTCGCCGTATACAAAGTTATGGTGAAAAATTGTCGGATCCATCCAAATCAAAGTCAATGGATGAAGATTTATTTGATTCTTTCAATTTTGAAGAGGAACAAGAGTTTTTAATCGAAGAAAGCAAATGCGACGCAGCTGATGACAAATTTGAAAAGGATCCTTTATCTAATCTTTCGGACAATAGTAGTGGCGAGGAAAATCTTTTGCTGGAAACTCAAGTCCCGGAATTGTCATTAACATCGTCAAAAGAACTGACAATAAAAATCGAAAGTATATCAGAAGACGATTTAAAAAATTACAAAGGAAACAAATTGCGCATTTCACGTAGAGCTGTCCGGCGACACAAAAGTAAGTTTAGATTTTATTTTTTAAAGCTCTAAAATAAATTTCCATCATATCAATTCTTTTTAATCATAGGAAAAATTAAGACGGATGAGGAATTGCAAAATGACCCGAATTTAAAAAGCAATCGCTCTTTTAAGCGGGGAGAAAGGACACATCCTTTAGCTCCAAAGGAAAAACGAGAACATGTGTGCAAAATTTGTGGGAGAAAATGCCAAACTCGTGCCCAGCTTATGGTTACACATATGCCTACTCACTTTCAAGAAAAATATTGCAAAATATGCGGAAAACAGCTGGCGAGTTATCGTGGTCTACAAGTGCATATGAAACTGATACATAAGCAAGGAAATAAAGCTCAGCTGGAAAAAATGTTTAAAACGTGCGAAATTTGTGGGAAGGCGATGAACTCGAATTTTATAAAAAAGCACATGGCAACGCACGCACATCGGGATTCTCGACGAGTTTACAAGTGTGAAAAATGTGGCAAAGAATATTTGTATAAAAATCCATACGAAGAACATCTTTTGACACATACAGAAAATTTTACGCCGTATTTATGTAGACTTTGTGGGAAGACGTTCTGCGATAAGAGGATTTTATATCATCACGAAAAGCAACATACAAAAGAAAAGGTTCCGTGTCCCATTTGTTCCAAAATAATTTGCGACAAAGGATCGCTGAAAAAACATCTGCTTTCTCATTCTTAAGAAAAATAATTTGTTTGTGACGAGTGTGGTGTAGCTTACAAGCACGAAGAGGACTTGGCATTCCACAGTAAACTTCATCAGGAAATGTCGGAAAAAGGAGAATACTCTGCCAACTGCAAAGATTGTGGACCACTGTTTAAGCCCAGCTTGGCTTTCCACAAACATGTAAAAATCCATTAAAAAATATTCGAGTGTTCTTTCTGTGGCAAAATCCATTCGAAATCTTTAAATTTAAGAAAACATGATGATCTGCACAGAACCAACCCGGATTACCAACCTCGCAAATGCAAAACATGGAAATCAGATCTTCCGTTTAAAATGGTTTCTACCGCTGATATGACAAATACGAAAAAGTTATTTTATATATAAATTCCTGTTTTTCAAGCTTTTAAATGCTGTGAGGGTGTCTGTTTAATGTTTACACGTAATGCTATTTACCAAGATTCAAGAGTGATTTATTCAAGTGTCAATAACAGACATCTGCTCATTACACTGGTTACAATAATTACTATCCAATTATTTTAGCGAAGCACTATTCTTACCCAGCTGACACCGTTCTTAAAATTAGCTAAATTATAGATAAGTAAACCTGATACAGTTAGTGGAAACACCCACAGTCTTAAGAGTGGAATCCTCGCTGCAACCCGTTATTAACAAAAAGAGTTTACCTATTAACTAATTAATTAATGTATAGCACCTGTGTGCACAATCGTCATTATTCCAAGTAAAAAACCAATCCTTATTCATCTGTATTTATCGGTCTTTATTACAGAATTTACAGTAGACGCTTTTAACACAGACATATATATATCCCACAGGAATTTATTTAAAAAATCATTTCAATACATTCAAAAAAAATTTGTTCGAAAACATGTAGAACATCCGAAATTTTTGGAAAATTTCAAAATTTAATCGAAAACATCAAATGCATTCCAGTTTTTTGAAAAACTTCCAAAATGATTCGAAAACATCAAGGGTATTCAAAATTTTTTGCTTTGGCAACGTCTTAAACATGTGTATCTATAAGCTGCGATATGTCTGGAGATATCCCAATCCTTGACCGAGAGTTCTGCTTATAGTTAATTTATATTTTTTATTACTTTTTCGTCTATGCAGTACATCACTGTTACCGCCTATTGTCTTCCTCTGACTTTTACTACGCTATCTTCCTATCAGCAAGACAGAGACCTGTGTTACATACAAATAGCTACTGCTTGTATGGCCAAATACTACAAACTCGAAAGAGAGAATTACTTACACCAGTATACTATGCAAAGGTGGCGGTTAAATAATTAACCTTTGCAGAAATAGGGTTGACGCTATTAAGGTTATTTAATCGTTTAGCTATGAATTCGGATATCTTAAATAAATTTTAAATTCTCTTTCAATTGGCTCATTTCTAGCCGGGCCGAGGATACCAAATAATGTAGAATACTTGACATTACCCTTATATTTGACTAATAAAAGTTTCATAAGGGGGCTCTTTTGCTTGGGAAGTGAGAATAAATTATAGAATAACAATAAAGGAATACGTAACCTAAGGCACTGTACTTACCAATTCCTGCTAAACATACAAATAATTTACTCCTCTGTTATTATAATATGGTTTATTATTCGCTAACACAGACACAACGAATAGGAAGTCCTCATGATTGTATTATTACGTAAGTATGTTGGTATTGTCAAGTAGCATAAATTAAGAAGTAAATTCGGTCAGGGATTAGGAACACTATAGAAATAGAGACATTTGAAAGAGAATTAGAAGAAAAATTTATCTATTATGGCTATTTATTGTCTCCGAGAAAGTATACGTAAAATTGGGCTCCCAGATATAGGTCTGCTACTTTCATCGAACAGCCAAAACAATACATTCGAAGGCTTGCGAAAAATTTAAAAGAATGAAAGCTAAATCCATTGATCATCTCTAGTAGACAAAAATACAAAACTACATACAACTCAAAATTTTAAGACGGGTCACTGGATATTAATCCCTTTAAAGTGTACGAATAAACATTGCACATAAAAATTGATTTTTTCTGTCTGTCGTTTTTAAAGGTTTGATTATAAAAATATTAAATATTAAAAATTCTTGCTACAATTCAACGGAAAAGTATTATTGTCACTTTTTCTTTCACATTAGCTTTGGCTACGTACGAAGTTTTCACTCAATAAAATAAAATATTCAGTTCAAGATACATAGAGGGAGTAGTTTCGAATCGTAGAGTTGAAAGTCGACTGTCGTTGGGAGGGAAACGAAAGTTTTATTCATCCAAATTATTTCCATTTTAATTCCCCATATAGCCGCATATATGTCCGTAAAAATCTCAACCCTTGACCGAGCGTTCTGCTTATAGTTAGATCAGTCGGATATCTTATTAAATTTTAAATCGCTTACAAAAGGTTCTACTTCTCTAAAAGATTCAACCCTACCTCCACCGTTCTACTTAATTTATAATATGTGCTTATACGTAGTAAATGCGTAATAATAGAATCGTTAGTGTTGGCTTCTTTGCCTGTGAATAAATTATTATAAAATTTTAATGATCGGCTACGTGGTATGTTTAGCTTGAATTGGTGCATTGAATTGTAATTAGGTAGGTATATAGCTACTTATTATTAAGGGATGTTTTCAACGGAAACTCCATTAAATCAAGGTAATGTCTGCAACCTGCCCACAGGACCATCAACTCGACTGTTAATTATGAATCGAAAGAACTGTACTGAATATCTTTTACCGCGGTTCACTTCGTTCTATGTTTTACAACTTTTAGTATTGATAAAAACTTTAATGTAATAGGTGAGTATGATGTCTGAGTATCTTCTCAGTAGAGAACTTTGATTAGTAATTTATTTTAATGCCAGACCATGAAATTGCAATGATTACGGTTAGGTTGGCTCCTTATGTGAGCATTTAATTATAAATGGCAAATGAGAATGTTCAGCAGGAATTGAGACATTGGGTTAGCTATTTATCACTAAGACGTCGCCGGGCGGTGACGCAAGGCCTATGCCATATTATAATAAATAAAAAATTATTGATATTACATTATGCAGATAACTTCTGAATGGTATAAAGGGCTGTTCAAATACATTAGTTACTATAGTTCAATTTTTCCCACGAAACCAATATTTTGTCTCTTCAGATTCCAAACGCAAACCAAATAGTTTCCACAATTTCCAAGTATTAATTTCTGTATTTATCATTTTTAAGCTCCTTAAGTTAAGCTCCGTAAGGGGGGGGGCTGGCACTTTGCTGACGGAAAAATTGATATTTTGCATTGTTCGACGTTGAATTCAGTGGTTTTGATTACTGAACCTTATTCTCATAAGTGCGT